>JAOTQE010137849.1:0-11804 GCA_025631205.1 Nesometra sesokonis
TAATTATGATTTTATAATTCTTTATCAAACTTTATAATTAGTCTTGGTTTGGAAATAGCAACATCCAATTCTTAAAACTACATAATGCATTTAATTTTGGAAAATAAAATTAATTTGAATACAAAAAAATGAAGTTATGCAATTTGTTATTAATGATTTTGTACACAAAATGCATATTCGATCTTACTCCTTCTTTGTAAAGTAATTTTTTTTTTCTTCTTTAATTTAAATAATAATAAATAATTACTGTACATTATGCAAAACTTTAACCTTGGTGTGTGTTTTTTTATTTCATGTTTTAATACTTGCTAATTTTCTTCTTAAGGGAGATCACTTGAGTTCACCCTAAATTGCCTGATCATTTTGAAAAAAATAAATCAATAATTTTCCAACTCGCTGTCATCAAAGCCATCACATCGCAAGGTTATTCCAATCTCGGTCTTCAATCGTATTAATATTGTTGACTACTTTTCTAAAAAGCTAGAACTTGCATCGCCAGTTGGAGACGCCGCAGGCAGTCCCACAACTTCACCATTCTCATGCAAAACAGGCCATTAATTTAGTCAGGGTCGTACACGCGTTGATCAATAGGGATTGTTATATGTGTCGTGTGCCGTTCTAACGCTTGCTATTAATATGCAAATTCTAAAGATAATACTTGGCTATTGTGAATCCCTTTTTTTCTTCTCAATCCAAGTAAATACTTTCTCTCTCACGATAGTGTAGCCCCAGGGGTACAGCATGGAGACTACTTTTAGATCAAAATCATAATTTCATTCGGCCCTTCTCGTAATATGAGATCCAAATAAAAGCTGGTTAAGAAATTTGAGACTGAATTGCCCGTATACAACTTTCCTCGTTAAGTTTTTTTCTTAATTAGAGAATTACTATAATATGGTTTACTGAAGTTGTTTTTTTTATCTAGAAATAAATTTATAAAAAGCACCTCATCCCATAGTTTGGATTACTCTGTTGTATAAAATTGAAGGGTCGTTGTAAACATTTTTTTTCTTTTTAACTAATTAGAATATTTTATTTTATATGATAGATTTTAAAGAAAAGTATTACTTGTGTTTTGTAAAGAAAATAAATAATTATGTTGTCTTATTTTACTTTTTTTTTCAGGCAAAAAAATAAAAAAATCAGGGGTGGGCAGTGAGACTAAACCCAAACCTAAGCCAAATTGTATTTTGTATAATAACTATGGTATTCAAAATTTGACATCACATTTAAAGAGTGTGTTGTCTTTAAGTTTGTTATATTATATTAAATTTTCATCAAACAACCAAAATTTGCAAAATGCAAGTGTTACAAAAATTAATGTTGGCAGGGAGTAATAATAAAGGATCACACATAACATTCTAATGGATTTAAATATGTAGATGGATATTCTGTCAAATGCTCTTCACCCCCAGCTATTTCTAAACTAAAAAATAAAAAGGTAAAATTATTTCTAATAATGTTGACGCCAATAATTACTTTAGACCCAGTTACGCAACAATAGTGAATGAGAGTTGATTAAAAATAAGTGGTTTGGCAAGGTCAAGTGCTGCAATAATTAGAGGCTTTAAGTAATGTATGCTTTAACTCAGTCATTCCTGATGATGATATAATTTATGTCGAAATATTTAATCCTGTCATTATGGCATGTATCTCATTGCTTGGGGTATGCATTATACTTTTCATCACTCTATCAAATAATAAACAATATTTTTAGTTTGATGGTAAAATTGTCATCCTTAATACTTAAATAGCTTCTTTATATTTAATATCTGTATTTCACAGAATATTAAAAAAAAAACAAAACAATGTATTACCAGCTATAAAATTGTGTTAAGATTAATTTGTTAAATTGGGTCCTGGAATATAGTTTGTATATATTAAATTTATATAGGTCGGTGAATTGAAAAATAGATATATACACAATTGGCCCTTAAAATCTTTATGGGCTTGTCCAAATCTGTTTACAAACTTATTTGTGAATTGAACAGAACATGTAGGCCTAAAATAATTTAAAGAAATGAAAAGTCCTATACACATAGGCCCAAATATAAAATAATAATTGAAACAAATTAATAAACACAAACTTAATGCCTAATAATAATGTAAACAAAATAATTGAAACGAAGAAATACACAAAAACTCCAATAGGGCCAAATATATAACAATAATAACTAAACAAATGAAACAAAATCTCAAATAGGGTCTGATACTGTTTACAAATGAATATGAATAAACTGAAATATGGCCTAATATAAAAGAATGATTAAAACAAATAAAGACACACTTATGGACTTAATAGAAAACAATACTTTAAGCAAATAAATACACAAAAAATGCAAATATGGCCAAATATATAAGACTAAATGTAAAACAATGAATACATACAAACTCAAATACAAAAAAATATTACAAAAATTTAATTACTAAGAATATTCAAATTAATATTTATCATAAATTTATTTCATAAAAATTTAATTAATAGTCTTATTAAATTAAATAATTTTTAAAAACATCAATAATGTCAGTGCTACTTTATATAAATAATATTTATTCTAAACAAATTTGTATTCATTTATTTGATCATTAAAAAACTCATAACATGTGTCAATCCAGATCTAATTTAGCTCTTTTGGTACCAAACAAGTGTGTTTGTGTTGTACACGTCAAACCCTGTGAAATGCAAATACAGTGCTCATCTTTGTATTCCCTTGACCGACTTCGTTAAGGCGTGAATGAAACGCAGAGATCAAGTTACCGACCAGCGGTATCTACATCGGTGCATTCCCTCTTCAGGAATCAATACGGCTCTTCAAGTCATCAATATTTTATAACCAAAGCAGAATACGGTAACTATCCCTGTTCTCTACAAATTTGTGATCGACCAAACATTTGATCTGTTTTCAATATTCGCTTATAATTACACCATTCTCACAGTAAATATTTACTTGATTGATCTATTAGCTTGTGCCTAGACTGTAATCATCCCATCGGCTCACATATTAGAAAATTATGTATATATCGAGTGTTTACCTACGATATAAGATTCTTTATTCGACAGATTCAAAGCTGAACGGCTGAGAATCAAATTACCTGAAAGGTGGCCCTCTGCCGTTCTTTTGTCTCAACTTTATTAAGAAATCATAAAGAAGAATTATAAATCTTATTATTATTATAAAATCTAATCATAACTATCCTCATGATAAATTTTTTTAAATATATTAAAAGTTTGATTAAAAGAAATTTTAAATAAGTAACTAAAATATTAGAATAATAAACTAATTAAAAAATATTAAACATATAAGTATCATTTTTTTCTACCTTTTAAGGGGAAAACATGTAGCATATTTTAAATTATTATTTAAAACATACACTGCAAATAAAAAATAATAATAAAATTGAGAAAAACCACAAAAAAGGAGATTTATGTAATTCAATATATAGTAGTATATTGTTCTAAAATGTATATTATTCTAAAATGTATAACTTATAATGTATACAGATATTGATGAATAAATAGTGGTGGTTTGACCACAAAAGAGAAAAAAAAATTATCAATTTTGTTTCACAATATCAATCGTTGTCTGGTATTTATATCCATATTTGAGGAATCTAGGTTTTGTTCACACCTGAAACGCAAACCTCTCACTCAGTAATTCTTAATGTTGGTATGATGATTAAAGAACTGTTAGAAATCAAAAAGATGCTGAGATGCTGTGAAACCAATCATGTCTTTACCCCACTTGAGACCGTCGCTTTACCTAGCAGCGCCAACTAGATGTAACGACTACCTTCATGCATCATTAGACAGCTAATTAACATAAACGCATTGTATCAACTACTCCAATTTAAATACAATCGTTCTCTTGATCTTTATGTATTGATTTTTTTACAGACCTAGTTTCTTGATTTTTGTTAATACAATTGACGACGGTATACATAGTACACGGTAAATCATGATTGTTTGATTGTTTTACTAAAAACGACAATGCCGTGTTATTTAAAAATGGAAAATTCTATAGCATCTTTATTAAGATGTACAAATGAGGCATGACACGGCAAAACCATCAAGAAGGAAAATTGAAAATTGAGTTTATTGAACAATTATTACTCGTTTCATAAGCTTTAAAATGAGGGGTCAATTATCACAATCAGACATATATAACTGAAGTTATTGAACAAAATATACACAAATTTTCTTTGTATTTGTTTATATTTGCTTTTATTTATTGGCTTATTTCTCAATAACTTCCTGTGCGACAACTTAGTTTTGCCATGACTAGCCTCAAATGCTTTACAAGTAACTTTATTTCCAAAATATTGCTTAATGAATAGGCCCACTACCAAAATTAGCGATCTACTACCAAAATGGTGTCAACAACAAACCTTATTACAAAATGGTTCTTAAAAATGATCTACTGTGCTTATAAAGTGTCCTTACTACCAAAATTGTGCTTACAAGCTACTGCCAAAATGGTGCTTGCAAAAGGATTTACTACCAAAATGGTGTTTATAAGTGACCTATTACCAAAGGCTGTGTTGCCGCAGTTAAAAATTATCCGATAAATCATGCCGATAAAAATGATCCCATACAAGTGCTACAGACATGGTGTTAAACCTATTCTGACGTAATAAAATTATCTGATAATTATCCGATTTAATTCCGATGATTATCTGATAATTGACCAAAATTTGATAATTTTTTTGCAACCAGTGTGTCATGCGAGGAAAAGAGAAATCACCAAAAATCACCAGAAGTTAGTGGACTCACAATGTATTACCGTCTGCATTAAGTTTGTGTCATATATTAATTGCTTGTTTACCCCCAATTGCATCGATTCTGTAACTTGTTATTGCGAGTATTATTCGTTAACATTAACTTGTTATGGTGCGCACATACAGAATCCAGGCACCTTGTTATTTACGTGATTTCTAGAGCGCGTACTATAAGAGAAAACTAATAATGAATAACGAGAGACGAGTAGTGAGAGCGAACCGATAAAGACATGTTTCTGTTTCTGTGTTACTAGTTATATATTGAGATGGTATAATAATATACCCATCATATCTGATACCCATGTCTGATTATCATTAATTTGTCAGTAAATATAGCAACAAATAAAGACAAATGAAACTTTAAATATGTCATCGACTTTTACTTTAGCCTCTCAGTGACATAAGACTGACATAAGACAACATTTACACAGTTCTTTTTTTAATTGATTTTGATTAGATGATATTTTATTGGATTATTTTGTGGAAACATGGCCAAAAGTGTACTTACAAGTGACATTACCAAAATGGTGCTTATAAGTGACCTAATACCAAAATGGTACTCACATTGCCCTGCTACCGTTTGCTACTAAAAATTACCTACATACCAAACCTACAGTACAGTCAACCTTCTCATTTACACCCCCCTCAGTCTGGAAGGTGTTTGTAAATGAGAATGTTCGTAAATGAGAAGGTTAATGAAAACTGATGAAATAAGGCTTGGAAAATATTTGTTTTTATTTTGGTATTACCTTGGTAGTTGTAATGTTCTATTTGAATGAACAAGGGGAAGGAAAATGCAAAAATAAAAGAATTATTATTGATAAATTATCAGGTGATTACATAATTAGCCATTATTTTAATGCCGTAATTGGCTAAACAGTGTTCGTAAAATAGAAGGTTTGTAAATGAGAAGTTGGTAAATGAGAAGGTCGACTGTACTACAAAATGGTGCTTACATGTATCAGTGGCTTACTACTGAAATGGTGTTTATCAGCGACCCTACTGCCACTTAATACCAGAATGGCGCTTATAAATGACCTTACTACCAAAACGGTGCTTACAAGTTTGCTACCAAAATTATGCTTAAATGCATACAAATTACCTTACTACCAAAACTACATACTATAACACATAGCAAGAAAGTATAATGTATACTCATAGCAATGAGATATATGCCATCGTGACAGGATTCAATATTTCAACATAAATTATGTCATCATCAGGTAACACATGGCCTTATTTGCGATTCTCTTTAGAGTTTTGTTAAAATAACATTAACACAAGCAGTATTGATGATTGGAGTTATATTTTTGTTTAATTAAAAATAAATATAAAATATAAATTAGGCTATATAATAATCGTAGCTAGAATAGTTTAGTTTATTTATCATATGAACTCACTGAATATGTTTAAAGTAGCTAAATGCAGATATCTATCAGAGGCGCATGCAAACTTTTGGAAAAGGGGGGCCGGAGGGGGGGACGGTAGAGACAAAGTTTTAGGGAGTCCGGGGATGCTTCCCCATGAAAATTTGGCCTTTAGATGTCCGGAAATGGCCTCAGGGGCATGTTAATGGATCAATTCTTGCTAAATAATTTAGTTTTATAGACAATGTTAATGATATTGATATATTTTACTTAAATCCGCCCTGTCTATATGTATGTAGTTCAAACTGGATTAGTAAGTCTTAGTAATTGAAATTTATGATATGAATTATTTTTTATAGTTTTAAAATGTTACAATTTTTATTCTCATGGGTTTATGTTCCGTAGAACTAACATAGTAATGTACTTTAAAAGAAATATGATGAAAACTAAAATAAAAATTTTCTACCATCTCACCATATTTTTTATTGACTTAATAAATTTTAATTTGTTTGCTGCAGTTGGAAGTTCGTGGTACTGGATTCCTTGGAAAAGTAAAGACCTAATGAATTTTAATAACAATATTTGACACATTATGAGTATGTTGATACACATTATGAGTATGTTGATGCTCATTAAAACCACATGAAAATGTCTATGATAATCAAGAGCGAGTACTCGCATGTTCAGAGCTCCCAAGTCTCCAGGATTGTCCTGGAATCTCCAGGAATTTTGGAACATCTCCCAGTCTCCCAGAATTATCAGATTTTATCCTGGAAATTCTACAGGTTTTGTAAAAGTTTCATAATCAGAGTATAAATTGGATTATTTATTTCAAAATATTGGTTGAAAGCAAATTATGAAGTTCAGTAATGTTTTTGGGGAAAAGTAATAGCACATTTTAGCAGTGACATTATGCCTATGTTAGAAACTATCATTTTATTAACAGGAGGTGTTGAGCTTTTAAATAAGGGTATTTGTACACACATTTTAAGAAGGGTAAACATTACAATAGGATGACCACGAGCAGGCCTCGATTTTTGTTTTTGTTTTAGTCCACTGGTCAAGTTGACTTTACATTACACTAGCCCACAAGCATCAAGAATTTGAAATAGCCCATGTCTGTGGCAACTTAATCTACAATGTGTAAAAGTGACTGCTTGACACTTGTATTCACTTGCCAACTGGGCTAGTAAAAATGTAAATTCACTAGCCCGGTGCAGTTTTCACTAGCCATTGTACGCTGGGCTAGTAAAAAATTGAGCCCTGACGAGTAAATCGCCAGGAATTCTTTTTTTACAAATTGGGACCTCCACATATTTCTTGATTTCATCGCAATTTTAGGGTACAAAAGCTGTCGTCTATTAATTATTCTACCACTTAATAGTAGTACACATCACATTTAAATTTGTAAATATTTTGGAAGAACAAATTAAAATAAACAATTTTAAATAAAATGTTCATTTAAAATTACGTGTTTTTAAATAAAAATAACAAACGACTAGGCTTTCTGAATCAAGCTCACTCTCACTTTGTTAGAACAGTCCTTTTAAATGATGTGTGAACCGACTGTGCTATCTATGCCACAAGTGCCATCATTTGTATTGTAAACACTTAATGAAAGTCCTTTTTACTTGGTGTGGGGATCCCTGGGTACAACTTCCAAAAATTGATGATTTTTTTAAAATTTAACTCTAATATATATGTACAAAATTTAATGCATGAACATTCAAAACTGGTGACAATGGACACGTTCTAAGTTCTGTTCGCAACAACAACAACAACAACAACAAGATAAGATATGTTCTCAGGTCCATATTGCTTTGTCCTAACAAATGCTATAGTTATGTTAAATCAAACTATTTTATTCCTACAGAAAAAAAGTTATGGTAAATCTTATTTACAAAATTATAAAAAGTTTTACAAACATTTTCAGGCAGAGATGTCATAAAATTCATGGTTGATTGCCCATTCAGCCAATAATTCTATATAATTTACAATTTTCTTTTCCAAACTCATGTTTAAAGATGGATGTTTTAACAACTAATAGAAAAATACAAATGTTTCGAAAATCTTTTTCTGTAGTAAAGTTATCATTTATAGATATTTTCCAGTTATGTACATGGAATCGATATACTATTAAATCTTTCCTTGTTCTGAAATGATCTTTGTACTGATTTCAAGAGTGGTATAACTCTTTACTATGCAAATGATACCGACACAAATGCATTTTAATTTTATAATAATTAATAATTGGTTTGAAAACTAAAGACTACTTTTTAATTTTATAATAATAAATAATTAATTTTACAACTAAAGACTGTTTCATAATATTTTTATTTTAATTTTTTTTAATTATATGCATTGTCAATCAGGGAGTTACATTAATTCCTCCCTAGGGGATTCTTGGATTACCAGTTTCTTAATATTCAAGGCTGGATGCCATGATGTATTCAAATATTTATTACATTCTACCACGTGTCACAGTCACATTCAATAATATGGTCATTTATTATTGCATGGACATTCCAGGAAGGAAACATGATGAAACCATGTACATGATTAAACAACATAATGAATGCCGCCCTCAGATATTTCTTTTTTAGTTGTATGCATATCTCATTCACAATGTTTACTTGGATCTCTGCCAACTTATATAGTAGTATGTTTATGACATTAATGTCATTGGTAATACATAGCATACAACGTACAGAATTCTAATTTTTGATTTGTTATATTTTAACAAACATTTCAGTATTATCCTTTTCATACATTAGTAGATATTCGGTACATTACTACCAATACAGATGAAAACCTCATTTCCAGAGATTGCTGATCACCACGGCATAAATTAACAAGTCTATTCTTTCCCCCTCAAAAAAATAGTCATTAAAAAAAATCAAAAATGACTCCCAGATTTATTTAACATGAAATAAGTAAAAGAAATACAAGTGTATAAAATTAAACATCAACACAATTAATTATTTAAAACTTTTTTGAAAAATTGTTGCCTTTCCTTTGATAATAGATAGAATTAATCAAGGAAAAAAAAATCAAAAACTAGAGTAAAAATTATGTAATACTGTATTGTTTACATAATGAAAATTTTAGTAAACTTAAAACAATTTTTATATTTTTTAAATTAATGTTGGTCTTCCCTTTTTTAATTTAAATACTTATTTTATAGTATTATACATTGGTATAACTTTATCAATACCCAATAATAGTAATACTCTAGGACATTTAGTGTTATAGTTTTTTCTTTGGGATTGAAAATATTGGCGATTTGCCAAAATACGATGAGAGAAAAATAGTCATATACGTGCATTCCATTTGAATGAGTCGACCATATGCATGATGTAAACCGAAGTCCCCTGAGATAACTTTAATGTATACACATTTTAATCACGCATATAATTAGCATGATATTAACATTTAGATAAATGTATGTGTCTACATCACAGTCTGAGAGCTAAAATATCTTGCCATTTGATGTAACATAAACGTTTCAGTACAACTTTCAAATTATTATTACAGTTATTTAAATGCTATTTATGTTTTTATTTAAGAAGTTAAAATCAATTTAGATATTATTTAAGCTGACAATTTGTTATGGTTTAATTTAATTTGAATATCTAACAAATAAATGTATTATTTATAAATTCATGTGCTAAATCATATTTTAAGTAAGATTTAAAATAAACAATTTTCGCTTAAATATTAAACTATGCAAGTTAACTGTTATAGATATTGAGGGTACCATAGCTATTATTACTTTTTACTTAATCATATATATAACACTCTAAGGAGTTTAGAAAATAACCTCAGTAGCTGATTTACATTTATGAATTAGAGCTGTTAACTGAGAGTATCCCCCATGGCTGAGTGGATATTGGCAAATAGTAATCGACTCCTGCAGGTACCCATCATGAATTTGTGGTTCAAGTTCTGGATCTTACAAATTCTTAACATTTATTTTGTTGTTTTTTTTTTACAAAGTTCCATTAATGAAGATTCTTTTTCAGTCTAAGTTTTATTTCAACCTTAGCTTGACAGAATATTTTTTTTTAGATTTTGGACTCATAAATTACACATACGTTCTTTGAGTATGTTACACCTATAAATGGTGGCAAAATTTCATTCCTGATGATGACATAATTTATATTGAAATGTTGAATCCTGTCACGATGGGGTGTATCTCATTGCTTGGAGTATGCATTATACTTTCTTACTTGAAGTTGATTAGTAGATCTTTCGGATGGTGGCAATACAAAATTTTATTTCCAAAATAAATCAAATGATCTTTTCATACATCAAATCATAGATTAAACAAATTTAAACAATTAAAATAGGAACAGTTTGATTATGGTGCTGTTTTGTAAAAAATATGTATTGTTCATCCCTGGTCTTGTGAACATTTATTTTGGACTATCAGCTAAAACGAAGGCAGACTAACAATAAAAGCTAAATTGCATTACTGTATTTCTTTATAAAGTTGTATCTATAAATACAATGATAAATTCAAAAAGAACTTTTTTTGTGAATAAATAATATAAAAAAATTAACACTCAATATTTGAATTTTCAGCAAAGTATTCAAAAAATAAAAGGTTTGAAAGACTGGCAATTTTTTTTTTTATTTTTCAAATTCTACTTTCTACATCGGGTGGTACAATTTACTTCTTAGTTCTTTTAGGTCTTTTATGATAGCAAACTAACTTAACCCTTTAGGCCTATACAAAATAATATCTATTTCATAATTGACTTAATGATGTGTAACTTCATCACAAACTTTCCCACCGTGTTTCTGTTATCGATTCAAATTTCATCGCCTCTAATTAGAAAATCAATTGTTAATATTGATGTTAATTAAACCAGTTTACAAGATCTGAATTCTATGTTGATCTTTATTAATTAATTAGCTAACAGGCCAGAGTACTTTAAATCATAGTTTAATAGTATATTTTATATTTAATCAAAATATATACGGTATATACCATTATGGCATATAGGTAAAACAAAATTAATGTTATAAGTATATCTGAATTCAAATATTTTGGCATTTACTACAGTGTCTATTATCTGTTTACACATCTATTATTACAATTATGTAAATGTTTGTTTACAAATGCAAATAAATGTTGAACCTTGAATCTACTTTAAATATACAGTAAATTAACCATCTGCATGTGTGTCTATCAGTTTGTCTGTCTGTCCAATTTTTGTTTAAGTACATTTTTAGACCTCTGTTAAATATTTAATATTTTATATTTTATATATATATCAGTATAATATTTTAAAATCTTCTTTCCCATATTCAAAGAAATAAATATCCTAAGAAGTAATGTCAGTAATTGTGATTGGATAACATATTTTTTTTAGCTTTATTCTTTCTTAATTTAAATGTCAAGTTACATGTCTGGAAAACTGCCTTAGTTCCGATTCTAACTTATGGCCTACAATACATAAATCTGTATTTAAACTCTATACAAGAATTGGAAAAAGAATAAAAGAAGCCTTATTGGACCTGCTAACATTTTGTAGGAGTACCAATCTTTTTCATACTCACAACTTATCTCTAAAGCCTCTTTTCCTGTCGATCGTTATTCCAAAATCGCCGTTTTGAAACGGCGTTTTGAATCGTTATAAAAAAGTTAAAAAATTA
>JAOTQE010137860.1:0-11803 GCA_025631205.1 Nesometra sesokonis
GATTACGCTAATAGTAATTGACCATGTTTATTTTAAATATAAATTTTAATGGATCCGATAATCTGATAATAATAACCCAGGTAAGCAGAGGAGGATGCAGACTTTTGGAAAGGGGGGGGGGGGCTGGAAGGTGACCGGTAGAGGGTGATTTTTTTTAGGGGAGGCCGGGGGAATGTTCTTGGATTTGCTTCGCAGCATTCACTTACAATTTGTAATTACTAGTATATTATATAAACCGTGTAGGCGTAAAAAAACGACTCGAAGCGACAACAACCGATCGATAAAAATCAAACATTTTTGATATATAACAACACAGAGCGATGAGTGATGATGTGTGATGATGTTAATCGCTAGTAACAGTCTTAGCACACTACAATTAATGAATGATATTTTAAACTGAAAAGTCGCTTTGACTTCCGGAATTGGCGTGTTGTGCGTTTCTGGGTTTAGAAACTGGCTGCCACGTTTGAATCAAAACAGAATATCAAATAGATCTGTTACACATAATGGGAATTGAAGTAGGCCTATATAACACAGCCTCTCGTTATACAGCCAATAAAATATAATACACAGAGAAATTTCTTCGATTACTATTTCTTTATATAACTTGATTTTGAATCATTCGCATGTCAGTAGTAAATAAAACAATATCAAAAATCCATGAACACGGGTATAAACCCTACCTAAGGTATTCCAAATATTTAATCTTGGTCACCATAGTTGCATTGATGAAGTTTTAAATGCCAAAAATGATCCATATCAATCAATCAATCAATCAAAATAACATTTATTTTTCTTTTTTGTTCCATTATAAATAACAAGTTATTGAAATAATTTTATTTGATAGTTAAAACTCAGATGGCACATTTATTGTTGATTGTGAGAAGAGTTGCATTCTAATCGAACTTGAACTCGCCACATAGCCTCAATGACAGAGTGGTAGGTGTCTGCATATCAAGCAGGTGACACGGGTTCGGGTACCGATTGGGGGACTTTTTATCAATCTCAGCATATTTTCTCATTATTTAAGTTTCTATATATAAATTAAATATATATATAAGATACAAGGGACACGACACGACGATATAATAAAATATATGAGGCTAGTCGTGGCAAACCCACCAAGTTGTCGCACAGGAAGTTATTGAGAAATAAGCCAATAAACAACAGGAAATATAAACAAATACAAAGGAAATTTTTGTATATTTTGTTCAATAACTTCAGTTATAGATGTCCGATTTTGATAATTGACCCCTAATTTTAAAGGTTGTGAAAAGTGTAATATGATTTCGACAATTACTCAATTTTCAATTTTCGTACAACTTGGTGGTTTTGCCATGTCATGCCTCATATATAAAACATACACGACGTAAAGATACACGACAAGACATTTTGGCAATTTAATTTGTCATGATAAAGATTGATTCAAGATAAATACAGAATCAGAAATTAATTTATTTGTGATGTAATTAGGCAATAGTTAAAATTACTTTGAAATCACTATTGAAAACCTGACTGTAGTTATGTATAAGCATATGTTGTTTTAACTTATTTAAAAAACTATTCTTTAAGACAGATTTTTTAGGGATTCTGGTTAAGATTCCCAGAGTTTATGACCAGTAAACTATATATTATGTCCAAAAGAAACAATTTTATCCATAGGAATACAAATCTGAAGTGAAGATCTGGTTTTGTGATTATGTATGGCATAGTTATATTTAAAAAAAGTTCATTAAACTTAAGGTGAAGGAGCTTCTTAGACAACGAAGACATTAAAGTGCATTGCTGAAGATAATTTATAACTTGCATTTTCAAAATACTAAAAGAAGAGAAAAGAAGCTTTGCATGTGAAAATGGAGGAGTATTTGCTATTGTTTTTACTGTTTTCTTTTGATGAACAGTTTATTTAGATAAGATGGATAGGTATTTCCCATAAAATATTACAATATGTGAGATAAGAAAACTTAATGGAAATATAATATAAGAAGAATATCTTGAGGGATAAAAGATGATAGTCTATATATAATACCCGAACTTTTTGATAGTTTATTATATTGAGATGTAGTTCCAGTGGCTAGTTTACTTATTTTGTCAATCTTGTGAGATAATCTCTACTGTTCTGTTTAAATAATATTAAATTTTGCATTATAGCCGTCGGTTTATGGGCTTCCCCAATAAGTTTGCATGTGATAAAAAGATGAGATATAGTAAAAGAACTAGTTTACCTTATACACTACAATAATTTAAAACACAATTAATTTGTTTGAGCTACTTATAAAACAAACAACGTATCGCGAAGCAAGCAATTCGTCATAAATACAGGATAATTACAGGATAATGTTGTGTATTTTGATTTATATATTATACAAAAACAATTAAAACAATAAAACGGTTTATTGCAATAAAGTTTAAATAATATACAATATAAATAAAACAGTAAAGGTCATGAAGTATTGTATAACATGATTGCAGTAATAGGTTAAAAAATTCAAAGAGATCTAATTGCATATTATTATTATATCTGCTGTAAAAGCGGTGTAATTACGAGTGTAAAGATATTTCGAAAAAATACAATGAACAAGACGGCCTCTGATAAAATATCTTCTTTCCAAAACTAGTGACCAATCGAGACTGACCAATCAATTAACCATGTGATTATCGACAAATAATATTAGTAAGAAACTGCCTGCTAAATTCCTAACCAATTTTTAATATTAAACATAAAGGCTGTTTTCCACTATGGGAACTTATTCGCGCGAATCGATAATTTTCGCTTACAGACATGCACAGCTTAAGAATAGACTAGAACGTTCTTAACTGCGCATGCTTAGCGAATATTCGCGGTTTGCGCGAATAAATTTGCCTAGTGGAAAACAGCCTTAATAGAAATCTTAAAAGGGACCGACAGACGGACTAACCAGTCAATAAGATGATCGAAATACTAAGAAACTTCCTGCTAAATTTCAAACCAATACGCCCTTTCACTATTCCAACTGCGCATGACCAATACCAAGGTCTAATCATAGAAGCGGCGCCGCACCGTAATTTCTATGCTTGTGGCGGCGCGGTGCAGTGAATTCTCAACTCATTTCACCACAGCAAGGATAGAAATTACGGCAACGGCGCTGATTCTATGACTTGAACTTGATCTCGGACATGCGCAGTTGAAACCATGAAAGGGATTATTGAAAACATAAAACGTAAAGAAACCGAATACATAACGGACTGACAGACTGTCTGATCAACTAGCCAATTGGATAACCTAAGCACATTGAACATCTAAAAACACATAACAAAGCCTACTATTGACAATTTATATTATAACAATCCTTGTGGCTTTTCGTTTTGTAACAAAAATTTACGTTGCAAAATTATCATTGCTCCCTAAATTAAGTAGATCTACTTAAGTAGAAATTAGATATGTTGTAATATTATTAACTCGGAAGCCTAAGTATAAGTCAACGAACTATTCCATTCGTCTTCATCTCGATAGCCCTTAACAATATGTTATATTATTATTATTTTACCTTTTTAAAAGAGAAATATTAATGGTGTTTTGTCAGGGAACAGTTAAATTTAACTGTTCCCTGGTTTTGTCAAGTGAAAATGATAGGACAATACGACAATAACAATAACTACATCAAGGAAGACCACCCTCACTCTCAATGTTTACCTTCGGAACCAGACCTAAAGCGTCCTTTTTTTCTCCAGACACAATTGCATATAAAAATTTTGTTTTTCTTATTTTCATTAGATGATCGTAACGTAAAATAATGTATATTGTGTTTGATATAATTTGACTTTAATTGGAACACTGATAATATTTCCAAATGTTCTCTAACGTTTCAAGCCGAAGTTTAGTCTGGTCTAGGCAACCTCTACAGTCACATTAGATAGTCTCTCTTCATGCAGGCTTCTATGAATGGATGTCTTGTTCGAGGTAAGAAATCCTGCTTTCCACACCCAGTACCTTTTGGTTTATAAGCTAATTGGAAAGTGAATTAATAAAAGATACAATTTAAAATATATAAATTCCGAGGATTTCACTAGTTAAAAAAATATTTCCATTATGGCCCTCTAATACACCTAACAAAAATAAACTACAAATTTTAAATAATAATTAAGTGCACACATCCATTACTAAAGCAATACCTGTTAAATTTCTAGAAAATGTTAAAGTATAAAATATAATAAAAGTTGTACAAGTTTCAGCCAAACATTTAACGTACGAACCCATAATTTTGCAGGATTAAATGTTATTTGCAGTCGAAAAAACAAACGTTTTTGCACACTTTAAAAGGTGCACCAGAGCTGTCGATGGGTACCAGCAAATTCCTGGGAAGTAAATGGCGATTGAATAGCATCCCATTCAGGGGAGTACCACACTCTCGTCCGCTTAACAGCATTGAAACGCAAAACAAGCTCCAGCCCTATGGAATATAAGGCTTGGAAAAAATTTACTTTGCTTTACTAGGTCCTCCTCACTCCTCCGTACGGTCTAGGCGTGTCCCCTAGAATAGCAATGTCCCAAGAGGCGTTCGATTCGATAGCATTCATAATCTATAATTATTACGCTTATATGGGGCACTGTTAGTGGAGACATCAAATTTAGTCTATTAGTATTAAGTCTACTGCAGTTAGTGCAGTAATCAAGTGACATTGTTTTCTTTAGTTACTGCAGGACCACGCAAGGTCACATCTCAACATTTTTTCAGTACGGTAATTCTCTTTTTAATATGTACGAGGGTCATTTCTGAGCATTCAGAGGTGCAATTTCTTAAATGTCGCACCTTACCCAACCATAATGGTGCTGATAGAGGTCTTATTTCAACTGACATATACATGCTTCATATGACTTTAAAAAATGTCTATTAATATACTGGATACTGTCATTTGTTTCCAATGATCTGAAACTCAATTTTAAAATCTAACACATTAATTATGCATTTCATCCTCATCCCGCGCTCACTCCTCGTATTCCCAGTATCGTCTGCTATCATTTACCCGGATGTGCCCTAGTTATTATATGTTTATTAGTCTTGTGGGAATCAGTGCAGCGGATTCTCGTTGTTGGTAAAAGTTTCCCAGTAAAATAGCTATATCCCATAGATAATTTCACACTTGTCCGAATATTATTGCTAGATATTTCACAGGATTTCGGGACGTGAAATTACAGTCTGCTGATGGGATTATGTCAGACAATGATTTATAACCCAAATATGGTTAACAAGTCTTACATGATTAGATAAATAAATGACAACTGCTTGTAAAAGGTACAAAAGGAAGTACTTTTATAATTCGATTTGTTCATGTCAATGTTGGCTCTAGTAGCTATTAAAGTTGATTCTGAGGAATAGGTAACAAATCGAAACCATGTCACACTTTCTAGGATTTGTTGATAACTTTGGTTCTTGTTCTTCCGAAAGTGAACATCTTATGATAGTCATTGTGCATTGTGTAACGCAGCTCTGCCACTTTGGAATTACAGGAAACAATTCCTAATTTACTTTCTGAATTAATTCAAAGTCATTATACATCAAGATATACATTATAAGCTTAAGTGATAAACCTGCTTGTTATTTTGTACATAATTTTAATTGTTTTCCATAGTATAATGTCGTAGTGTTTGTTTTAATTGTTTTGTTACTAAAGTATATGTCAGCGTATGCATATATATATTACATATATGTAAATAATCTAAATAATATACAGTTCATGCATTCAACTTTCAAACTACCTTAAACATTTTCATTAATGTTAATTGAAAACAAAAAAGTATTTTAAAATGGCCTTGCTTAGTCATTGCATACTGATAAACAATTTTCAAATGCAGTTTTCTCAAAACTTACATTTTTAAATGTTCAAACTTCGATTGTTCATAACTTCGCAAGGAAAAAACTGATTTTTGTTAATGTTAAAGTTAATAATGTGTAGTTTTATTATCTATAAAAATAAATTTATGCACATAGGCCTAAATAGAATCGTAAACAATGAGAAAATCTGCTGAGAGTGAAAAGAAGTCAACCCAAACGGGACTCGGACCCGGGTCACCTGCTTGATATGCAGACGCCTATACCACTCGGCCATTTGGACCTTTTGGCATTCTAATTAAACTTGAACTCGCTACAAGGTCCAGTCAAAATCTCATATCTGATCATTTCAAACTTGGCATCGGGTCTCTTTCTAGCTCCGCTGATCCGCCCCTGCTGTTCTACAAAATGTACGTAAAATAATTTAATGAAATACAATAAAATAAGTGGGGAGGTTATATTAAGGTTGTGAAGAGCATAGAACTTTAAACTAATAGATCTGTTTATAACAAGAAATTAAACAAAAATAATAAAATCACATAAGAGAAACAAAGTAATAATGCAGTATTTTCAGATTATTATAATTTTCCAAGATATAATAATTCGTATTCCAGAAATAAGAAATATGCATGAAATTAAAATAGTAAAAATACCAATGGGATTGACTTACCGACCAACCAATGAACGGAGAGAGTGGAGTAAGCTTGAACACATTATATGACAACTGTTTTAACTTTTAAAACTTCCGTTTCCTATACATCAGCAAGGCAACCTTTTAGTAAAAGTAAACCATGCCACACTTTTAAACAATAAATAAATTCTATCATGTTGTTCCTTTGAAATAAATACTGTCTCTTGATTACCATTTTGGTATACTTTAAGAAAAATGAGACAAATATCTGCAAAAGCTGAAAACAAGAAGACTTTTGATATTTCCGTTTCATATCCATCAGGAAGATAACCTGCTAGAAAAAATCAACGCTGTCACGATTTTTCACATTAAACTGCATTCTATCATTTTTCTTTTGAAGTAAACCATGTCTCATGGTAACCGCTTTATTTTTGATAAATAGGGGAAACATGTGTGTACAATCTACAAAGGAAAGTTCTTAAACTTCGTTTCAGATCTATTATGAAGGTTGTCAATAAAAACCATGTCATGATTTTCAACTTAACAATTGTATTACCTTGTTTGCTCTAAAATTACCTTCACTTCCGATTGCATTAAAGATACCCAGTTGGTTAAAATGAACTTTCCAATCGATATCGTTCAGTACTGTTAATCTCCCTCGATCAAAGCGCCACACTCAATCAAATAATAAAAGTAACGTAATCGTATTTATATAGCGCTTAATACAAACAAGAGAATGTCTCAAAATAAAAAGTAAGACTCAAAATATATTACAACTTTTGTAGATATTATATATTTTTTTTCTTTAATCTTTAATTTTGGTACTTAGGCCATCATTTGTTAGGCCTAGGCTTTCCTGTTATCTGATGTTATGTTATATGGACATGAAATTCCGAAATAAAAAGATGAATGAATGAATGAATGAATGAATGAACCAATAGATGAGTCTTCAAACTAGTTTTAAACAATCTCACAGAAGACAACTGACGCATGGAATCAGGCAATGTGTTTCAAAGCTTTGGAGCTACAACAGCAAATGCTCTATCACCATACGTTTTAAGACACTGGGAAGGGTGATAAAAACTGAAGAATTGGTTGTCGGTCTTAGATATCGTTTGCATGATGTAGATCTACGTTGTATTAAATTACAGTTGATTGAGTAAGATGGTGATTGGTTATTTAGTGGTTTGTATGTGATCAACATAAGTTTAAAAATGATGGGTTGTTTAAAAGGAAGATCAGCATATGGGTACGAGATACCAGACGAGCTGCCATATTCAATGAAAGTTGTAGCTTGTTTATTTTTTTGTCAGGGAGACCATTTCAGATATTAAAATAATCCAACTGTGGTGTAATAGAGCCACACCAGGATACTCAATTATCTTGCCTCAACAACGTATGATGGGCAAAATGCCAAAATTATAAAGTCAATTTGATCCTTAAACCTAAGCTATTAATAGTTGTTTTTTTTTATCTTTTAGAGACAATGACATGTTATTAACGTTTGCAAAATGGCGGACATTAAACCCGATAAACTACGATATCTTACAACAAGCCTCGTGTTCATATGTAGTGGATTATTATCACCATGCCACTCACTTCAGCAGCAAGATGACGCCAGGAAAGATATCCATATAGGGTATTTAGCAACTGCCACAAAGGGGTTAACAAGATCTGCCCTGACGGCTGGTGGCGCTATAACATTAGCAGCTAATCAGATAAATTTGGACAGAACTTTGCTGGAAAACTACATACTCCATGTTGATTACATCGACATACAGGGCAGTGAGGAGAAATCTATATCAGCATTATCAGAGATGTGGAAGGATGGCGTGGTTGCATTTTTCGGACCAGATAACACGTGTACTACAGAAGCCAGAATGGCAGCGGCTTGGAATCTACCCATGATTTCATATGTAATTATAGAAATTAATTTTATTGTAAAGCTGTAATTTATTCGACAGAGCTATTAAGGAAATCAATATTTAACACGGAATCACATAAAAATTACAGCGCGTAAAATCCACAGTCGAGAGGAGCCTTTATATTTACGACGCGGCAATAGACGCATATCAGACGATCAGTGGACATATTTATGTTTCTGGGTATGCGGAAGTCTCAAACTGCGTAGTTGTGCTGCCGCTGCGTCGTAAATTATGGGATAATTTAAATAATAAAAGAACGTCAAAACGAAAAAAGTTAAAAACAAACAAGGTTATAATAAACTTCGAAACAATTTTAACCTTAAAAAAGGTTTTTACGCCTGTTAGTTGGAAAACATTTTCTCGTCT
This sequence comes from Nesometra sesokonis, assembly GCA_025631205.1. NCBI lineage: Eukaryota > Metazoa > Echinodermata > Crinoidea > Comatulida > Antedonidae > Nesometra > Nesometra sesokonis. The sequence goes on from JAOTQE010137860.1 coordinate 8,733, forward strand.
AAGCGAAAAGACTGTTATACTTGCAAAAATAACAAATTAGAGGTAATGTGAACTAACTGATTGACCGATCGACGTGGACCGACCTATTGACTGACCGATCGATCGACTGACCGATAGACCAATCGATCGACCGATCGCTCGACCGGCCGAACGACCGATTGATCGACCGATCGCCCGACCGGCCGATCGACCGACCGGCTGACTGCCCGACCGGTCGATCGACTGACCTTCCGATCAATAGAAGTAAAGAGATTCTTGGCCGGATCTAATCATGTATTTTCTTATTTTTCCAGCAATGTGCAGAGTATGAAGTGAGTGACAAGAACATTTTCAAAACGTTTGCGCGGACTAATCCACCGGATACGCAGTTTACGCGGTCTGTTTTGGCATTATTGATGCATTTTGAATGGCACAAAGTTACAATAGTTGCAGCCAACGAGAACCGTAAAATCAGCATGAAAGAACACATGCAGAAGACGTTACGTAATAATAACATAACAATTCAGCATAATTTGACGTTCCCGTCACCGTATTGGCGGGAATTTAGTAACACGAGACCGCTGAGAGATATTGTAGATAAAACTTACAAAGACACACGAGGTAACCATTTTTACATTAATTTGAGGCTAGTCATGATAAAACCACCACGTTATCGTACAGGTAGATGTTGAGAATTAAGCAAATCAACAACAGGAAATATAAACAAATACAAACAAAATTTGTGTACATCTTGTCCAATAACTTCAGTTATAGATTTTGATAATTGTTCCCTCATTTTAAAGCTTGTGAAAAGTATCATAATATAGTTTTAACGGTAACTCAATTTTAAATTTTCCTACAACTTGGTGGTTTTCCGTGTTATGCCTCATTATATTAGTGAGTGGCTAAACTTTCGTATTTTGTAAGTTTAAAACCATTAGCTATTCTAAAATTCAAACAAATATTTCTTGGTTTTATGCATATTTATTTCCGGAGCCGTTTTACCGTATTTTTATCCATATTGACTCGTGCGTGAAAAAAAAAATATTTGTATGACTGTATGTGCGTGAGATTTCAGCTATTGCGTGAGAAACATTTTCTATGCGTGAGACGTCCAAAATAGGTCACAATGCGTGAGACTCACGCATGCGTGAGAGTTAGCAGGTATCTGTTACTGTATTTTCAGGGCTGTTCTTTTCTGCGGATTCTACAGATTCTGTGGATTCTGCGGATTCCTACAAAACCCGCATAAAAAATATACGAATAATATTGCTAGGGGCCGCCAAGGCCAGGCCTAGTAATATTTGCAAAGTCATACATTTTTATAACATCGAATGTTAAAAGGGTCTAAAATAGTACTTACCCATGTTCTAAATTTAATAAGATTATAACGATTATAATTTTTAAATTCTAAATATTTTATTGAATTATTTTAAATTAACCATCTCTAGCGGCGCTCGTCCAGCTAAGCCATTGCATATCACGAGTTAATTCAATTCCAACGGAACAAGAGCCGACGGAGGCTTCAATAGGACACGCAGATTTACAAACATAAATAAACGAGACGGTATACTAATACATACTCCACGGTATTGAAATACACCCCATCGTGTTGGTGTTCAATATTTTGACATGATTTATGTCATCAGGAATTTTCTGATGATGAAATAAAATTTTATATGCTCTAAATAAAATGCCTATATTATGTTTCTTCTGAGATTTGTTTTATTTCCTCCCTTCCCAAACCCACCCTGTGGTGCAGTTGGTCTTTCTGTGCTCTTTTAACTGTAAAATGGATCTGGTATGTTCCCCCTCCCCCACCAGTTTAAACATTTCTGGATCCGTCCCTGCATGAGTGAAAACATATCTGAGAAGAAATACATAAAATAGGCATTTTATTTTGAGAGTGAAACATTTTATGTTATCAGAAAATTCCTGATGATGACATAAATCATATCAAAATCAAGCTGAGTTTAGGCAAAGAGAGTTTTTGCAAACTTGTCTATATGGTGAATTATAAATTTGGAATTTTCATTACACTCCACAGGTTGCATTTGGTTAAACATTACTTTCATAAAATTTGAGATGGTCACTGGGGGATGTTTCTTTGGCATAAGATGACTAACTATAGTAACGATAAAATAGTATGCTATAATGTAAGATCACACTCTAATACTTAGGTCCTTGTGTCTTTCTTTAAATATTTCAAAAAACAATTAGGATTAACATTTGTAAACTTACAGTTTTGTAGAATGTTTTTGACTGTAAACTTAAATCATCTGATTTAGAAACTAAGTCGTCTAATTTCTCTCCTCTCTGTAAAACTGCTTCTATTGTGTTGTGCTGTAAACAAAAAGTGAGCTTGAGCTAGTAAAGCAATATTGCAAGAAATCAATATGTACTACAAAAACTTTTAAAAACTTACAAATTTAAAAGGGAAATCATTAAATTTAAGACAGGCACCAGTAAAATTTATGACAGGCAACAGCAAAGTTTATTTTGTCAAGTAGATAGTTATGTATATTGTTTTAAGGCTTTAAAATTTGTGGTACACCACGTATGTAGTAATAAGGTATGCAACGTTTTGATCGATGTGCTTCAATTGTCCTCAGGAATGAAGATGATCGAAGTACATTGATCGAAACATTACAACTTCATACATGGTATACCACCAATGTTATATGAGGCAAGGCATGGCAAAATCACCCAGTTGTTGTACAGGAAGTTGAGAAATAAGCAAATAAACAACAGAAAATATAAACAAATACAAAGAAAATTGTTTGTATATTTTGTTCCATAACTCAATTTCTTCATTTTACGACAACTTGGTGGTGTGCCATGCCTTGCCTCATATGTTTATAGAGGCACAGTGTTTATTTTAATTTTGCATAAAACGTTAGGTCTTCTTACCACTATCTGAATTGTTCAAAATAGTTATACTTATATAGCAAACTTTTAATCATTTAGAGTAGGGGTTGCTATTAGAGTAGGAAATACTAAGCTTAATCAAGGCACTTTAGACTGGGTAAATTTCCAGGAAATATGACTTCCGAAGGCAAATCGTGTTAATTTTTGGCATACAAGCTTTTTGG
>JAOTQE010137871.1:0-23424 GCA_025631205.1 Nesometra sesokonis
ACTTAATAGCAATAGATTACTGCAGTAACTGCAGTAGACTTAATAGCAATAGATTACTGCAGTAACTGCAGTATACTTAATATCCATAGATTACTGCAGTAACTGAAGTAGACTTAATAGCCATAGATTACTGCAGTAACTGCAGTAGAATAATTTTGACATGGTCCTTAATTCTCTTTCAGTTAATATACTAATACTACCATAACTAAATTACTGCAGTAACTGCAGCATAATTTTGACATTATCCCTTGGTATTGAGCCATGCTGTGAAATCAAAACAATCTTCATTATCATTAAACACAGAACTTGCATCTTAATATGGAGACTGATTAATTCTTTCCCCCCTTAAAAAAATATTATATACCATCTCTACATATATTGAATGTCAAACGCTAATTAGTAATGTTGTAAAACTGATCAATAACTCATACATGGTCTAGACATAAAATGCCATAAAGTTTTATAGTGTCTACATCACGATCCATCTGATAAGTCCCACCATTTATAAAATAATGAATTTGGAACATTATATTTCTCCAACCATAGTATAATTGCATACTTAAATTTCTCTTGTGAAGAAATGTAATATTGATTAAATATAAAACATAATTCCTACAATTTATAAAATGCTAAAATCTGAAACATATATTTTTCAAAAAATAGTGTATTATATAAAAACTGAACAATTCAACAATTAAATTTGGATAAGGAAGATTAATGCATTCTCCAAGCACTGAAATACACACTGTCATGTTGAGATTCAATATTTTGTCATTATTCAATGCCCTGATAATGTAATTAATGTTGAAATATTGAATTCGAGCATGTATTTAATGCTTGTAGCTTGCACTATACTTTCTTCCATACACTATGTATTGTTAACCAGTATAAAATAATATTTGTTTGTGTTTAATATTTTGCCAAATTAGAAAAAAAAAACATAATTATATTAAATAAATAAATAAATTAAATAAATCATTTATGCTTTAACATTCTGATTACTATCTGGCTATTCTATATTCTCAATACACCCTATTACTAAGGAATTGAAATATTTCCAAATATTTTTTTACTCCTGCTTTAACTACAAGCGTTGTAGTTTTGTAGTTTAGTATTATATGACACTATTGCTAGGATAGAATTTAACAATGTTTGCTTTCTCAGGTGAGTTTAATTAATAGTAGGGTTACCTTAGATTAACTTACCTTAGATTAACTATCGTAAGAATCAATACATGGGGACATAATGATAAGCTGGTGATGGTGAAGTTCTGTTATTTATAATGTATCAAATCAAGTCCAGAAATTCTATTGCAGGCCAGTGCAATGCACTGGTATGAAAAATGAAACAGACACCACACATCAAACACTATAATTATATGATATGAAACAATATTGTACAAGCTATGGAAAAATATCGTACGATATTTTTCCACAGAAAGTATAATACAGTATTTTCCGTATTCCCAAAATTAGACATAAAATTATTATTATTAGTTATTTGATGAATAAGCTAGCATCGAGCTACACTCCGTGGAATGAACAATGTGTTGTATGTGGTCAATCATGCTTAACAATTTGAAGGTTTATCCACAACAAGTAGAAGAAGAAGAAAGTTAGTTGCTATATGGTCCTGTTCCATTTAGTATAAATAAGCCCAAGGCTAGGCCTAACCTTAGGTAGGCTAGCTTAGCTAGGTCCAATAGTGTATCCATAAACAATTCATTAATTGTTGTCAGAGACTATTGACAACTAGCCTAGGATAAGATCTCAGAAAATTAGGCATCCAAACTCAATGTTAAGTTAGGTGTGTAAGTTCATATTTGTGTAAGCCTCCCACTTAGATGGAGTGATTTCTGGAATTACCACTGTGTTGCCATCAATTGGCATGTCCTTTTGCATAGGATCAATTAATGTTGCTCTATAACTCTTTAAATAATTTCATAGTGAGCCCTTGCACATGGCCCTATCACCTATTATGGAGTTGCTTTCATTTTAAATGTATTGTGAACCTAAAAACTTTAGTTACGTCACACAAAACTTATTTTAAGTTTATTTTAATTGTTAATTCTTATATTTTAGATATTGGTTTTTTAGTGGTTGTGTCATAGTGAAGTACATAAATGACAGAATTTTAGACAAAAAATGTCCAACAGCAATTTTTGAAGTTTCAGTTAGCAATTTGGGACAAAAATAAACGTACACATTTTTTCTCCAATTAATAGTAAGGTTTTGCATTTTTACAAAATACGAATACGAAAACGGATATATCATACATTTTTGCAACCTTTAAATAGAACACCTTAAATATCTGTCACAGTTGGTGAATATTTTAGGACGATCATCAACAATTCATAGGTAGAGAATTTGATATATTTTTTAACACATTTAGGAACTTTCAAAAGCTTGAGTGTGATGTATCCGTTTTAGTTTTCATATTTCGTAAGTTTGCGAAACCTCACTAATACCCTATACATCCTACGGGTTAAAAGTAATAATTTTTCACCCATATTTTTAGATTATAGTGTATTATCTAGATATTTGTAAGGTGGGTAGGGAATTAAGGTGGATGTAAGGATTGGAACATTCACTTCATGTCGACCACCTCAACCCAGTTTAATGTATTTTGGATGTTGGCATGTGGGGAATTTTGCAGTTCCTTATGGTCCAATCTATTTCCTGTGTACAGTGCTCAGAGGTTGCATAAAATTGAGTGCTTTGCAAATCCATGATATTATTATTATCAAAATTACATCCCAGCCTGTACTTACAATAATGGCAATAACAATATTCAACACTGAAGTTGTCAATGTGCCTGTGTAGATAGATAATGGAGATACAAATGTCCTCAAATTCACACTCAAAAAACTTACAAACCCTATCAAAATATTCATCTTAAAACTGATTCTAAATGGAAGAAGATGTGTATCATTTATTAAACAATTGAAATGCTGAAACATTATGGGTCCATGAAAAACTTGTATGCTGCAGTTACTGAAGTAATCCAGTGCTATCTTGTCTGCTGCAGTTACTGCACTAATCCAGTACTATCTTGTCTGCTGCAGTTACTGCAGTAATCCAACATGTCAACATGTTAAATTTTAGTAATTTTCTTTTAGCTGCCTATTTTAATATTATTCTGACTGAATTACTGCTGTAATTGCAGCAGGATAATTTTTTCATGATCCTTTAAAATGGTTGTTGTGCGTTGTTACTATACCAGCTTATCATTATGTCCGCTAAAGGTCCGCCTGAACTTTGCTGGAGCGTTCCTGGAGCGGTGAAAAAATGTCATCTCCTTTTCTTTCAAGGAACGCTCCAACAAAGTTCGGGTGGTGTGACTGGGCCTTAGTGCTTATAACTGGCCTCCTAACGCCTGGACGTTTTATGGGTGGCGTGATCTAACGATGTCAACAAGAAAGACTGATGCCTGCATTATATGCCTGCATTGTGGGATAGGTCCGAGATTTCTGGTATTAAAAATGCATACATACATTTTCTAATCGCTTCTTGTATTATGAATTAAAATTTTAAAATGATTTACATTATCATGATCAATTATGTAAATTAAGTTTTTTTCTCCAAAACGATGGCTTTATTTTTGTTGTAAACAAAATTAAATTTTCTTATTTGGTATTATTAAAATAATTTATTTAGAATAATAATATCAAATACAAAGAAAAATGGAAGGGGGAAATGTTTTGAATTTAAAATGCATTGGTTAGAATCTAACATGATAGATTAAACTTTCTTTTTAGAAAGATCTTGTACAACTGAGATATTTTACAGTTGAGATTGTATTTCAAAATTGGGAAATTTCAGATTGAATACATAATTTCTCTATTGATAAAACAAATTGTAAATGTATGTACAATTTGTACCAGATTCCTGAGACTTAATACTACAAAGTTCTTCAAACTTCACCTGAAAAAAATAACATAAAACTATAAATTATATAATAAATTTCTTTTTATGTAATTTCTACACAGCATTGGCTGAAAATAGGATGACAAATTGCTTGTTGCATGTGTATTACAGTAAATCTTGCCCACGTCAAGTAAATTTGGTTTTTCAATCAAATAATTTTTAATTTTATTTATTTTTTAATCAAAGTCAAGTTCTTTGTCAATGCTACTTTTGATTCGACTTAGGCAAGTTTGACTGTAAAAATCATTGTATTCCATGACAGGAATTTGCCATCCAATTGTCAGCCAATATTTTTAATAAACTACTTCAAATCAAGCCACTGCACTATTTGAAATATCTATCTTTAAATAAAACATTACTGGTGAACTTTGACCCTGATCAAGCACATAGTATTGTGTCTTGCATCACAACCCTACATCTTGCAAGCCCAGCCTTAAGCCGGGCACTGACTGCGTCGTGCGTACAACGGTCGCACAACTAAACCGTTGCTCCGTGTTTGTGTGTGTGTGGTTACAGACACTGTGATAGTCTCCTATTCATCGGCCGACGAATTTTTTAGTGATTTTTTTTTAGTGATTTAACAGAAAAATCACTAAAAAACCATCGGCTGACTAGTAGGAGACTGTCATCGCGTCTGGCAACCACACACACACAGTGAGCGACGAATTAGTCGTGTGACCATCGTACGACCGTTGCACAACGCAGTGAGTGTCCAGCCTTACTTAGCACGACACATTTTAAGTTGCCAGAACATAACAGACAATTAAAAGAACCGGCAAGACTAATAAATAAATCCATAGACACATCGAAACACAAAATAATTACCATATATAACATACAATAACACTATTAACTTTAAATTTGTATTAATTAATGTTTTACTTAATCATAAAAGAAACTAATTACTTGATTAGGAAGTAATGATCATGTTTCGATGTGTATATGGTTTTAATTTTGGAACGAAACTATTTTTTTAGAATAAGAAAGTTTTGCCGTTCTTTAAATTGCATAACAAACTGAATGTGTATGAGAAAGAAAAATAAGTCTTTTTTAACATTTGCATGATTAATTTTGATAATGACGATGTTACTAATGTGACAACTACTTTGAAAGTAATAAGTGTTAGCTATCACATCACTGATGGATTTGGACTAACAAATTATTTTTGTATGTATTTATATATCAATATTATTATATATTTCATATTTATATGTATAAAGCATGATTTAATTAAAACTTGTAAGATTTTATTTAACTCCAGTCCTTCATATTGGAATTATATTTTTTACCCTTAATTTCTGTTGTATTTTATCAACTGATCCTTTGTATTTTTCCTGCAAGTTTTTTCGCATGTTGACTTGTCTTATATTTCTTGTTGATGTTGTTTTGCACCCGTAGTCCCCGGCGAACCCCCCAGAGACGTCCAAGCATTACCAGTCAGTGCAACCGAGATACAAGTAACGTGGAATCCACCCTTTGCCGACAAGCAAAATGGCGTGATCACTGGCTACACGCTGAATTACAGGCAGGCAGAGGGTGAAGACCAGTCAAAGCAGACTGTCACTTTGAGTAACACCTCACGAAGCCACAGCTTGAGTGGTCTTGGAAAGTGGACCGTCTACGAAATCTCCGTTTCGGCTCGTACCATTATAGGGGACGGGCCGGAAACTGATCCGCCGATCCGCGTTCAAACCTTGGAAGCCGGTATGTAACCCCTCGTGTCTAACTCAACCTTTAACCTTTTACCTATTATTTGTGACATGCTTCAATTTCTCTACCAATGGCAAGTGAGTTATTTTGTATCAAAATGTATGCGTAAGTTATATATAACAGATTCAGATGGACATCATGCAATTACAGTAGAACCTCTATTAATGGGATGTCTTAGGGACAAAAAAAATGTCCCCTTAATGGGGTGCTCCTGAAAAACAGGTGTTCATTAATATGGGTTAGCCTTAGTGGTAAAAGATATACTTCCTATTTTTATCTTTGAAAAGTGTTCTCTTAATAGGGGAGTTCCCTGAATAGAGAACTCCCCTTTTAAATAGGGATTTCCCCTTAACAGGAAATGTTCACATAATAGGGATGTCCCTATAGATGTTGGCCTTAGTGGTAAAAGATAAACATCCTATTTTATCATTTGAAGGAAAGTGTCCCCCGAACAGGGTTGTACCAATGGAGAGGTTCTACTGTATTTTAACAATACTACTGCAACCATATCAGTCCAGTAATAATACAATATCAGTTTATATCGTATATAATGAATATCTGTTAATTAATCACCATTTTTTATTATACTCTATATTTATATATATATTATATGACATTATGCATTCAAGTCTTGTGCCTAATTATATGCATCACCCATTGGCATGCTTTTTTTTATTACCCTGATATGCTCCCTTTAATTTTTATGCCCTTGTTTTAGACATTTTGTCACTTGTTTCGTTAATAAATAATTTAAAAAGCCTTTCTTATCACACAAACTACTAACTTGGGAATTTTAGACTCATCTAATCAAGGTTAATTATCTATAATGTCTATAAGTAAGCAGTAAATTGATGTAATTTTACAAAACTATCTATTGTAAACGGTTAAAGAAAATACATTATTGAATAAAACATAGATAATGTAAATAATTAATGGAGTGATCATTTGTTCTAAAAACTAGAATAATTAATAAAATATCTACAATGCTAAGATCAACAATAAAACAAGTCTTTAATAAATTACCTTGTATTAAAAAAGAATATTACAATTTTGTTGTTAGATAAAAATATACTTGGTTTAATTTATTATAAATTTATGAAATATTTTTTTATAAAATATTTACAAATCTAGCTTAATATTTGATTCTTTAATAAGCTTTCCTGTATTTAAATAAAAAATAAATACATTAAATACTGTATTTATTTTTATTATATAAAAACAACATGGATTAATTATAAATTTTTTATAGTAAAATTTTAAACTAAATTTGCAAAATTTAATAATAAACAAACTTAAATTGATTTATTTTACCACTTCATTTCATCTTTCCTTGCAATTTTCTAAATTAAAATTTTGATAAAATATCACAATTTTTTTTCAGTATGATTGTCCTATATGCTATTCCATTTATTCCCATTCCCATCATGCACCACTGCATTTGAACCAACATATTTAAAGGTTAAAGGGCATGGTTTACACGGCATGGTTGACAGTCTTTGTTGCTTAAGTAAACGTGCGTGCACGAAATTTCTTGGGTAATAAATATGTGGCACACATGTCGAATGAATATGCGTCACGCATGTAAAATCTTTAGCATGCTTACTTATTCCAATGCTAGGTTTAAGAATCCGTAGTTTTCCAGCTATTGTTTTTCTTAGGGCTTCGTTATAGTTGAAACATTTCTTCCCTTATATCATTCAAACATTCCTGATCGCTAAATATTTTTTACCCATCGTAGGCATCTAATTATTTAAAACTGAAATTTCATTATATAATAATTATACTTATATTTATATATATAATTCATTATTGATTTCCATTATCATTGATCTTAAAATCTATTTTTTTCAAGGATATAAAGGTGTTTATTAAATCCATTTTAATTTTTTATCACATCAGTTATAAACAACAAACATTAATCAGCAAAGCAAATGTTTTTGTACCATATTCAGCACTAAGGTTAACAGTTTGACTTAACTAAAAAGTCAATACAGCTACGATAAATATTCAAAATACTGTTCTCACGCAAATAAGGGCCCTTTTTGTTTAAGTACCTTCCTCAAATAAGCCCCTTTTTAAATAAGCGACCTCTACATGCGAAACATTGGTTAAGTGCCTAATTTGAATAAATGTTTCTAATTTGAATAAATGCCAATTTAATTAAAAACAAGCATTCAGTGACCTAAATAGTCCGTTGTACGCAAATATATTCATACATCTGTAGCATTGTTGTTTTTAATCTCGGTTTCATTTAAACTCCTCTAATTTTCCAATAATGCTCTCTCAATGTACATTAGTTTTTATTAGTTTTTATTTAATGGAAGTGGCACTGTAGCTTGGTGTGTTAACAAGCTTGCCTACAAATCCCAAGATCCTTGGTTCTAACCTGGCTGCACACTAGGTCCTTTCCCATGATCACCAGCAATCCTGCGTAAAACCTCATAATGACACTTAGTTTAGAAAACATGACGTAGATATCATTTTGTAAATGGAAAGAAAACTCACTGTTTGGTAAAACACGAAATAAAACAAGTTAGGCACATGTGTCTATTTAAATAACCTCCCCTTTAAGAAATCTAAAAATTATATAAGTGGCCGGATGCTTATTGGCGTGAGTATAGTACGTAAATAACCAATAATAATGTTTAAATTGTAAGGCCATATTCGTAAATTCACTGTTGCACTTTCTCACATCTTAAATTTTTCCTAAAACTTGTTCAAATAGTTCCTGGTGCACCACGAAAAGTCTCAGTCGAAGCGTTGAACTCCACGACGATCCGCATCTCCTGGGCTCCCCCGAAGGAAGACGAAATGAATGGTATAATTCATGGGTATCAGATTCATTACTATCGCATTAATGAGGAGACAAACGATCGGATTAACGCAATGCTGAAAGATTTTATGTATCCAGAAACAACAGTGAGTTTTTGAATTATTTATTTTAGGTATAGGTAGCATTATTAAATGAATTATTAAAAAAAAATAACTCATTTGAATTATTTAAAATCACACTCATAAATATTTTTAAAAATCTACAAAATTCCCTCATTCAAAAATTTGCAGATGCATTTTGGCATGTTTATTTTACTGTATATTTCGGTGTATAATCAGTCGCACTAGCAATACACAATTTTTTTAGTCTAAAAAATTGTTCTACATTTTATACACTGACCTTAACATTTCGTAGGCCTAAAATGCCAGTAGATCATCTGTTGTAAAAAAAAAACTCCACAGATAGCCTATACCTTGATTTAATTACATGAGTTTAAAATACATTTTAATCTCATGGGTACAATTTCAAAATATACTAAAGAAATTATTCTTAAAACTAAGAATGACTGATTTTTTTTCTATTCAACAACATACCTGACCTGACATTCAAACCGCAATAAGGAACTGAAAATCCAAAGTCTGTTAAATGCATTGCCGACATAAATTTTAATCGTAGGCTGAGCAGATTAGCCGCGGACGTTGGCGGTACGGCGGCCGTGTACTGAATACGAACACTGGCCTCGCCGAACGCTGAAGTTTCATTTCTAATGAAGCCTTTGGCTTTAAAATCATAATTTAACTTTTTAAATAAATTAAAATTTGGAACAGTTTAGTGTTTAAAAGTAATAAACACTTCGATCAACTTACAAAAATTTGAGCTGAAAATCAAAGGCATGTTCTACAAAGAACCTAACAATAATTACAAATTTTACGTCTTCATTGGGGTGTGTCTTTTACAATGGTGCGACTTACAACACCGAAGTATATGGTATTGTAAACGATTACATGTCCATACCATATTTCACTACATGTCTGGGTCACTCTTAATTTTTTTTTAATTTCGCTCAAGTGAACTGTCTATTAACTAATTGAATCTATGTTCAGCAACATTGACTATAGTCAAATTTTCTTTTTATGTTTGCATATGATTTATCTATATAGTATTGTGATAGTAAACTAAATTGAACAATTTAAAAAGAAAAATTTTGCAATTTTAAGTCTTAGCAATAATATCTAAAACAGGTATTTTATGTTTCCCCAAATTTCCAATAGTTTTAGTCCATGACTAATTTACAAATGGTTAGAGTGCACCCAGCCTGTATTTAACACCACAATATAATATTCATTTTTGGTTTTAATTTGAATAATAAAAATAAAAACCAAATGTTTATTTTTGATATAATGTAGAAACACTTAGATTAACATATAGATAATCTCCATATGACACATCACTACATTAATTACTAGATTAACATAATATATTGTTTCAAATATAAAATGTATATATTTATGCATGTTGGTAATACAAAATAATATTTTACTTATAATATTTTACTCACAAAAATAAAAATAATTATAAATTTTTAAACTTAAGTAGGCTGATTTGTTTTATTGTTTTTATTTTGTTGTATGTTTATTTGTTTGTGAAATAATTTCCCTGAAAATTACATAAATGCGGAAAATAAATTTAAAGATAAATTCTTGTAAAACATGTACTACATGTTTTTATTCCTGATGAAATCTAATGTTACACAACAATATTATAACACACCCTTCTTTTATTTTATCATTTAGAGCGACTCAAAAGCTCATGTCCACGTCTGTATGTCATATTCAATGTAATCTATGTTGGAGTGTTTAACATCTTGAATATTCATAAACCTACTTTAAAAATCATGAATATTCAGTAGAATACTAATAATTGAATATTCATGAATCTATTCCCAAGAAGCATAAATGTTCAATAGAAGACTAACCAATCATTTTCATGGGCTGATTCATCTGCTCCCTGAATAATTATATGCATGACTGAACATTCATGACTTTAATGACTATATTTGTCCGACTGATGACGTTTTTTCATGGCCTGATTACCATATTCATTACTGATTATCATATTCATGACCTTATTAATATTCATGTCCCATTGATTCATATTTATAACCTTCCATATATGGAGACATGTTGAGTCCACTCGTTTTATTGATTAATCAACACTCTTGTCTTCCATGTCATTTCATAAAATGTTGCATTAGATATTATTGTGGCAACTTTTCACATTTTGCAATACAGATAATTTTCTGACCATGGTATAAGCCCACTTCATTGATACATGCATTTCTGATGTGGATATATACCCTTGTATAAGCCCACTACATTGGACATGGAATCAGTTTTGGATGGGCTTATATTCAGTTGTCTAAAATGCTCAGTGGTCTTATACTAGAGTCAGTGTCATAATTAAATAAAAAAAATAATATGAAAGGATAGTCATCAGTTGTTTTCTATTTTTTTATGATGAACAAACTGATCTATAATTTTAGTTTTATTATGAATACATCAAATATAAAAGAATAGCTGAAAATTATGAACATTGGCAACATATAAAAGCCAAACTACAAATTGAATATGGCACTAATTGAATGAATGAACAACAAAAATATAATTTTTTTTATTCAGTTAAATTAACATTGAATCAATTCTCTTGCATTTGAAACATTATTTCAAGTGATAAAAGATATTTCAATTTTTTTTTCTGTTAGAACAAAATTTAATTACAAATTTTTAGATTTTTAGACTCAAACTGTTCAAATGTGAAAACTTGTCATTGATTGCTTTTTGGTTGACATAACTTGTTTCATTCAGTTTTCGTTTTTTACCTTTAAAAAAGTATCCAACTTGTACCCTGCTCTTTAATCTCACCTACATTCTGCCACCTATTCAGTTACCTACCCCCAATGTTACACACCCCACCCGCTACAACTATTAAGTTCTTCTTCTTTAATACGTTTTTTTTTCCATCCCAAATCCACCCATCCTAACTTACCCTTCCCTACATTTCCCCATAACTTAAAACCTCTTTCCATATCTGATCCCCTCCCCTACCCCCTCAATTGTATAATTTTGCATGAATTTTGTGTACTTACCCCGTTTACTTTTTCCCCCAACTGAACAATACCAAACTTCTTGAGATCCAACATAACAACCCAACGTATCTCAAGGTGTGTAAAATGCTCGTAAGGTAGTATACTTTATATCAGCAACCGGTGTTTTGTAAAAATGGCTTCTTTTAATTACTTTTATTTTTTATAACTATATATTTGTACACAATTATACTCACCACTGCTAAGGTAGACTTCCTCCACAAATCTTGTCTTGTGTATGCCTGCTATCCGATCTTAGATTGGTGATCAATGTTTTGTTCTTACTAAATTAAAACCAAAAAATTTATCTAATTAACAAACAATTATTAATTAAAGGTAGTTTGTATATCTGTGCATGCACTCCATGTCACATTTGTTTGTTAGCTGAGGTAGAGAAAGCTTTCAAAGCAAATCATCTACCAGCCTAGATTTTAAGCTTGGGTTCTGTGCACTTAAATCACTTTTAAATAATAAACTAGGTTTTTTTTTGTTTGGTTTACAATCTCTAACAAATGTTTGCAGTGAATGATAAAGTGATATTAAATATGGAAGCCAGATTAGCTAAGAAAAAGAAAATATACAATTTATAATTTTTTAAAAAGAGGAATAAGAGATGATGGTTTTTATAATGATATACAAGAAATACTGAAGTAGTTAAATACATTGTCTCCAAAATTTTTAATTTTTTAAACATGATTTTACTAAAATAACAAATGTAATTCAAAAAGTTAAAGTTACTTAATACCTTTTTATTCTTTAATGATAATTTTATTAGTAGCTGAAAATTTTTTTTCCTTAGGAATAATTATAAATATTTGTATGATACTCTAGTAATAATTAATATATGTCGTCCTGATTCCCTAGAAAAATTATCAAAAATGATTAAGTGATAGTTATGAAATTTATTATGAATGGAGTTAGATAATACATTAAAAATTAATTAATAGTACATATATGTTGTTAAGTAATAGTTTTCTAATTAAGAAATAAATATAACAAAATAATCTGAATTAAAGAAGATTAGCTTTGATTTATAAAATGCAAATTTTTATATGAATACTAGAGAAGTTCTGTATAGTATGCTATGGGAAGTTTGTTACCATAGTAATTAAAAAATATATTAAATTGTTCAGATTTTCATCTTCCCGCTATAATTAATCTGACCGTATTATTAATCATACCACCCCAGCTTACGTTAGTACTAACATCTCAATTGCATCATACCCTTTCACATTTAACCTTTGACCTTCCCTTATATGTATAGCGTCGTTCATTTCTAAAGCCTCTTGAGGAGACCTAAGTGTACAAAACGTATGTCTGTAACTTGTTTCAGATTTTTAGTTGAAAAATATTAAAATAAAATAATACACACACCTGTCTGTGTCGTTCGATGTTAGTTGGTACAAGTATCTCTGTTGAATGTTACAACTTATATGTAAATGTTTTCCATATAATGTTACTTTTATTTTTAGGTTATGTATTAGGAAACAATTAGTTACTTTCTGTTTTAATTGTTCACAAATTAGTGAAAATGTTCTATGTATGGAATAGCATTTTAATAAGCTTTAATGCCCAATTGTATTATTCCTAATACTCTAACATAATTATTAATAAGATGCTAATGCTTTAGTAATAAATATAATAAATTAACTATTGAAAATCAATATCCTACTATTTGTGTGGCCCTGTATTGTATTATATACACTTTATGTCTGGATGTATTTTTGTATTGTGTTTTGTGTAAATATATATATATTTACATTATATATCTGTTTGTGTATATATAATATATTATATCTTTTTTACATATATCTATTTCTTTGTATTTAATAATTATTTAAGATTAGCAATATATAGGGTTTGATTATCGCTTTACTTAAATACATAATATATTTTTTAATGTTTTTTGTTTACTATACCTACAGTAGTAAAATTTATGGTTTAAGAGAAATTAACTGAAATTATATGCTACGTAAATATGTGAAGCTAGTCATGGTAAAACCACCAAGTTTCCGCACAGGAAGTTACTGAGAAATAAGCAAATAAACAGGAAATATAAACAAATACAAAGGAAATGTTTGTATATTTTGACCCACAACTTCAGTTATAGATGAGCGATTTGGATAATTGACCCCTCATTTTAAAGCTTACGAAAGTTGTAATTGTTTTGACAATAATTCAATTTCCAATTTTTCTACAACTTGGTGGTTTTGCCGTGACATGCCTCATATAGTTTAGAGTAATTTTGTTTGATAAAAAATATGACTATTCATTAGTAAAATAATTAGCATACATTAACATAGCTATAAATATTGATTAGGTTTAATACATTAAAATGAATTATTACTAACATTAACATGCAAAATAGTTTACATAATGCATCGCTAAGAATATATAGAATGATAGTTTACATACATAAAATATTAATAATCATTAATCTTTATAATTATTTATTAGCAAAAGTCAGATTCTGTTACATTGCTAATGAGTATTAGCACCTTTTTATTTATTTTTAATTAATAATTTATTAATTGCACAAGATTTGAATTTGCATCACCTTGCATTTTTTCATTAAACAGTATTTTCAAACTAAGGTTTTATACTAATTCTTAAACATTGACATTCTTAAATTTAAAATTTTCACGCATTTAAAGTGCTCCACATAATTTCTTTAGCACTATATGTTACACTTTCTGTGTGTTTTAATATATTTTTGTAGTGATTTTATTAAATAGTATTAAATAATTAAGGAAACTATTGAAGAATTTCTTTACTTAAAACCTTAATAGTTATTATTGAGAGTAAAAGTTAGTATTTAGTTTTGTTAAACCTTAATATTTTGACCAGCATTAATTCTTATTAGGCTTTAGTAAATTAAAAAAAAATAATAAAAGAATGTTATTTATAATTGCTATACTGAGCCTTGTATAAGCAATAAACGTGGAATCACTGTCAGTGTGCTATATGGACATATACCCGCGTATAAGCCCTGTCACCTTGAAAATTGCATCACTGTCAGTATGTGGTTTGAAGAAACATTAGTAACACTTGCTAACTTTGAACATGGTATCAGTCAAATTTTGCATGGGCTTACACCCAGATTTTGAAATGTGTATTATAACTGGTGTATAAAATAACTCAAACGTTTGTTGGCCTTATGCTTGGGTCAGTATGGTGCTGACTTGAGATGGTTGTTCATTTAGTGTTTTTAATGATGATACTGAAGATACGCTTCAGTATCCATGATGATATATTAGGGATCTTTCGCAAATTTACAAAAAACGAAAGCAGTCCGTCACACTTACATTTTTTAAGTCTTTAAAATAATGACCAACTGTGACAGATATTCAAGGTATTCTAAGAATTTATGACGTATCGGTTTTTGTATTCCGTAAGGTTGCAAAAGCTCACTATTGTTTCCATATTTACAATGTTGTCATCCCCTCAGAAAGCAGCATGCTTGTAACATGAATTACACAAGCAAATAATACAAATTAACTATAATAAAGTTGAAAGTCAAGAGATAGCCAATTAGTAATAAGATAATATAATGATGATAATAGTAATAATAGTAGTAATAGTAGTAATAATAGTAATAATAATTATTATTATTTAGCATCTCAAGACATGATATAATATTACCAGAAAAAAAAAACAATAGACACAAACCAAACAAATCTTATACAATCAAGTTTTAATATACATACTAAATATTTATATCGTATACCTTTGAGGGGATGGAAAAATATTGTTTGTGACTAAACATTGTATTACTGTACTAGCCCAATATTTTTCTACATTGGGTACCATAGTTTTTATATCACAAATAGGCATACTATTATTATTATTATTAAATTATTCAATGAAAAGTAGGCTAGAAATTGGTCAGCTTAAGTATAAATGAAGTGGTTATATAAAAAAAAAATTTACACATAAGCTAAATGTTTTAATAATAATAATAATAATAATAATAATATTGAGGCCTATACAAGTATAGTCATAACATGGGTATTTCTTGATAAGTAAAATTTAATCTTTTTAAAAATAACTATAATTGACAATGTTTTGATATGATAGTTTTAAAAAAATGAACAAATACTGGAGGTAGACCAAACTAGCTTAATGATAACAAATTAACTGCAATTAAATTTAAATATATAATTAATTTTGACAAATTAAATCTAAAAACAGATTAATCAATATGCTTAAAATTATTGAAATCGGGGTATTGACCTCCTTCTAGGCATGCTTCAAAACTTTATTAGCAGAGATTAATTAAAACATTGATTAATCAATATGCATATAAATAGGCACACAATTAATTAATACTGGTGAATCTGGGAAGTCTATTGCTTGAAAACTATTTGAGGTCAAACCTAACATATAGTGATAAATTCGTTTGGATCTCTTCAAATATTGTGTTAAGATTCTTTTGGATGATCGAATAAAAAAAGAATTAATATAACATTAATGTAAATTTGCGTTTATATTACTTTTGAGCTTTCGCTGATTAGCAACATGGCTTAGTTAAATCAAGAATGGTGACATATGCACTACAACGGCCCCATGAAATTTAGCTGCCATAGCGCCATCTTTCAACCGTTCTGGAATATCTGACCTGGAGTAACCGGATGTTATGCTCTTCAAGATGTTATTTGAGAATGTTAGATTTCAGTATATGTGAACATAGACAAAGTTGACTAATAAAACAAGTTAGTGATGCCCCACTACACAGTTCACTATCAATTCAAACAGTATTAAACTCGATCCAAATTTGATTTGACAAAATAATTTAGTATATCCATATAGTAATGATATGTCTATATATGGTATATATATGTGATGTCATTACCATATATAGGCACATCAAAGTTTTTTGTCAAATTTGATAATCTGGACTGAGACTTGGATCACAGTGAGTGAATATTATAAAATCACAGTTTTTTGTTTAAAATGTTTTGTCTAAAATTTTATTTTTTCATTAAGTGTTAATATTACAAATAAAAGTAATCATTTGTGAGTAATACAAGGAAATCACATAGGAGGAAAAAGTTCCTTGGCAACTGAGATGGACATTCAAGTTGAAGAGAGAATGACAAATTCATAGTGAACACATTCTCTATATGGCCAGTTAACAATGCGGAAGCAGATGGCAGAGCGGTTCGGACTCCCATTCATGAGTTTAGGGTTCTTATCTTGATGGATTCCTTTATTTCTCTATCCAATTTGAAGCTTTGCTGCGTTCAAAAACATCTTGAAAAGCGTGACTCCTGCCCGATACAACCATTGATGGTATTAGTCAGAAGATGGCGCTATGACAGTGAAGTTTTGTGGTCACATTCGGCTTTGTCACGTTACCAAACTTACTGTTTAGCCATTTTTGGTATTCTGGTGGCCTATGCTGTTTTTCACTTGTTTCTTTTCTAAGCTTAAAAAGGTTTTATGGAAAATGAAATTTAATTATTTTATTACACTAAGTAAAACGTTAAAACAAAAAAAATAAGTTAACTTATACAGGGTATGACTGTATTGCATGTATTTTAAAAAGACATTTTTTGTACACACAAAGACACATTTACACTTAAGGTATTTTGAATATTAACACATCAGGTATGTGAAGGTTACAATATTTTATTAATCTTTGTTTTAACATTTTTTTATATTTATTTTTTATCTTACACTCAGGTATTTATTGTTAATGTTTGTTTTATATATATTTTCTGTGCATGCATTTAACATGCATAATAGGAGTAAATTTATTTTCTTTCTTTTTTTATGGTCTCTATTATAATTACTGTTTCTTTTATTTCTGTATAATTATCTGTTGTTTTACTTACTCGTATTTAGACAAATAGATTAAGTGTAATTCTTATTATATACAAAAAATATATATCTTACTATACATGTTTTAGGATATAGCTTGGTTGTTATAATATAATATGGTCTCTATAGCTACCATAAACAACACTGTATTATTAAACATAAAAAATAGGCATTTGTCTAAGATTAAACAATATCAATGCCATGTTTAATTTAAAACTATAGTTTTTTTTATGTAAATAATAGATTGCATTGGAATTTGTATACTAATTAATTTATTATGCATTGGAATTTGCATACTAATTAATTAATTTATTTATTGTTATTTTATTTATTGATAAATAATAGTTAGCTCTGTTGTGCTTGCATTAATTAGTTTTTTGGTTTGTTTTTATTATTCTTCATTTTTTAACTATCATTTTTCTTCCCCGTATGCATTTGCTAACTTGCTTGGTTTTTTTCATCTTCCTCCCGTGTGCTTCATCTTCTCCTGCTACTGTCAATAGAAGGATCAAGAGCTTCAGGTACTGGTAAAACCCTTCCTATTATTTTGGTTAAAGGGCAACTCCGGGATTAAAATTTCTATGGATAAATCTGTAGAACAATTTGTTGTGAACTAACTCACAAAATTTTACAACATTTGAACAAAAGGAAAATGCTGAAAATTGTGTTGAAAAGTGATTCCAAAATAAAAAGTAGTAATAATAAAATAAAAAGTAATAAAATATAACTCGCATAAATGGAAAGATCAAATTCACATTCGAACAAGAAATTTTTAATGACTTTTGATATGGTTTTCGAACTCAACCCTGTCAAAATCTGTAATTTTCCTATTCTTTAGCATTGTGTAATATGAGTAGTAGACCCACTTTTTGATTTAGTGCCTACTTTGGAAAGTGTTTGTCCAAATGTTGTCGAATTTTGTCATTAAGGTAAGAACTAATTGTTCTATAGGTGTATCCATAAAAATTTGAAACCGGAGTTTCCCCTTTAAATAACCCCCTACCCCGAAACTTACCTGCTAAAGGCCAAGAAACGGGTGACAGGGAATAGTATTAGATTTATTATGTGCATTTAGATCGTGCATTATTGAAATATAATGCTAAGACATAGTTAAGGTGACGGATACTTATACTGGAGCTTTGAACACCACTAATGTACTGACTTGTCTATAAGCCCACCTCCCCTCCCCCAACCCATACCTCGGAACATCTAACCCATCCCCTCGGAACATCTAACCCATCCCCTCGGAACATCTAACCCATCCCCTCGAAACATGCAATCGTATCAAGTTTGAGTGGTTTCATTATACCGTTGAACTTCTTGTACGCGAAAACCCTCAGGAAAAGTGTTCTGCTTATGGGTCCGTGTCCGTATATAAGAATTTCAGCAGATAAATGGCTAAACTTTGTAAAATCACTTATATACATCCTTATGTCCGACATATCATGGCTGTCTCAATACAAATGGCTTCTCGAATTTCTAGACAACCGCATTCTATATTTTATTAAATATTTTTTTTGTTAAGATCATTTAGTTCAGTAATATAATTTAAACCCATTACAGTATCAGAATTTTGTACAGAAATTTACATTTGTTGTACAAAAAAATCTCTAAATAAAACTGCCACTTACGAATAGTGGCCGTTACGAAAGGTACCAAATGAACCGATTAGATAAGAAGACACAATGGGCCTTTGAATTGCTGGCCGTTTTGGGAGGCGTCCGCTTACAAGAGGTGCCAAAAAGGGAGGTTCAACTCTACCAGAGAACTTACACAGTACGTTCTCTGGTAGAAGACGTACTGTGTAAGTCTCAGTCTGCACTCAGATCTTTAAGTTTATGAGTTGGCTTATAATGAAGCTTCTCATAAAAATGACTCCAAAGTCTCGGATGGGCTTATACCAACATCATTACAATTATTTTAATTCTTTGCTTGGTGGTGGCGCTATGATAAACATTTAAATTCAGCACTACATAAAAGAACTAAAGATAAATTTGTTAAAATTAGTGAAAATTTTACATAGTATTTAAATGTTGTGATTATTGAAATACCTTTCAAATGTTTGAAAAATATATCTAGCATTTTATGTGTATTTAAAAGTTTGTGTTTGTAATTTGATGTTTGATTTTATTCAGTTGAAACTCTAAGAAAGTATTCAAACCGGATAAACTAGTCTAATTTCCCAAAGTCGCTCTCCACATCCATTTTAATTGGTTTTCCAGGCTGTCCAATTTGGTTTTCTGAACAGTTTGGGTTAGAGAGAATCAAATTTACCGATGTTTACATTAATTTTTGGGGAAACATCTCCGGTTTAGCGTGAAGTATTGTGTTCAGTTTTGGGAGAGTTGAGTGTTATTTGTGTGCTACCAATTCCTAAACCTCATAAGATTTAGTCATGCATGAAATAATATTTGATATCTTGAAAGTTCTGAGTTGGATGTGACATACAAAAATGTAATTATTTCATCTCCCACTCCTCAAAAAAGTAAATAGCCCCTCTCAAACTTCCTTAAGCATGTTTTCCTCTCAGTCGTTATTCCGAAATCGCCGATTGGAAATGGCGTTTTGAATTGTTATAAAAAAAGTTAATAAATTAACGATAAAATTAAAATCACCTTGGACCGATATAAGACAATTAAAATCAGCATAAAACAAATTTGAAGAACTATCCAACTACAATTTTTAATATTAGTTAGATAATTGTATATTATTTTCTGTTCTGAAGCAATTTACAGCTCACGAATATGTAAATAATGAAAAAAATGTGTGATTTATTTCTAGGCTCAAAGCATGTAACTTCTTGCCACGGGCATGTTGCCTCACAAGCAAGTTGAACTCGGTTTAACTTTGACGATCCAAATCGTTAACTTTTTTGACATCGGGATAACGTCGAAAGTGACCCCTTTTCCTGTTGGTCTTTCTGAAAATCGTAATTTTTCAAAAAAATTGAATCGGAAACGCCATTTCAAATCACCGTTTTTGGGATTAACAATCGACATGAAAACAGGCTTAAGAAATACACACCCATTGCCTGCATGTGTTTTTAGTTTTAGTTTTACCTTGGTTTATGCAACATTCAAACATCAATTTATTATGTTGGAATGGGTTTTTGAGAGTATAAGTGTGTTAAGTATCAATGAAATTATAGATATGAACAATTCACCCACTCAGGTGACTGTCTGGAAATCCAAATTACATAACTACAACTGGTCAATGCCACCTCACTCATTTGTTTTTGTACATATTTATTATTTAATTAAAAAAAAATGTCTTTGGAAAGATTTCCCTAGAACCAAACTCAAGACAAATCTGGGTACTGCTATACTCTATCTTATGTCAATAACAATCTGTTCGTATTTAGTACATTTATGATTATCTTCCTTCGTTATATTTGGTTTTGAATTTAAATAATAATGGAATGTTTGAGTCATTATTATTGTTCATGTTTTGATTGCATTCAGTTTGTAATAATTAACAATAACCTATGGCATTTTTGATGTGCGCATGAATTATAAATAATACTACCAGCGAAAACGGCATCAAAAGAAAGAAAACACGAATGTAGTAATTTGATTCATGTGACAATGCTCTGTGTCATCAGGTCATCCCAATAAAGAAAATCCTTAACCCTTTCACCATGTGACCTCGATACTACTAGGGGTAATCGGACTGAAATGCACCCTCCCGGTACATAAAATCTGTTCGTATTCAGTACATTTATGATTATCTTCTTCGTTATATTTGGTTTTGAATTTAAATAATAATGGAATGTTTTAGTCAGTATTATTGTTCATGTTTTGATTGCATTCAGTTAGTAATAATTAACAATAACCTATGGCATTTTTGATGTGCGCATGAATTATAAATAATACTACCAGCGAAAACAGCATCAAAAGAAAGGAAACACGAATGTAGTAATTTGATTCATGTTACAATGCTCTGTGTCATCAGGTCATTCCAATAAAGAAAATCCTTAACCCTTTCACCATGTGACCTCGATACTACTAGGGGTAATCGGACTGAAATGCACCCTCCCGGTACATGAAAAATCTTTGAATATTTTTTTATGTTACACACACCTTTGATATGTTGTATATAAAGTTGAAAATATTTTCAGTTCTTCAAAAACATTCCACCTTTCTCTTCATAGGCCCTATATATTGGTTTTTTTTTGGAAATGCCATATTTTTCACAATTTTGCCCACAAAGGTTGATTTGTGTCTATTTTATATAAAATCTTGAACAACATCTTAAGCTCTATATGTTTAATCATGTCATGTATCTTCATTATCCAATGTAACAAAAAAACATACCATAAGTATTTGTTTGAGAAAAAGTACTCCCTTTGGTGAAAAACGTATAGAGCAATATGGTTGTCGTGAGGTCCTGTGGCCACATATTACAAGTACTGAATTCCTATAACCCTTACAGGCAAATATATTATCCACCTTAACACACAAAAAGAAATTCAAAATAACATTTTTCAGTATTTTTGCCATTTGTTTCAGAATCGCCTCGTTTCTTTATAAAGTGCCCCACATAACGGTGGAGTTAAAAACCGCAAAAATTAATTCAATTCAGTTTTTTTACTTTTTCAATATAAAAAAATATATACACTGCAATAAAACATTTAAATAAATTATATATGTATTAATACAATATACAAAAAATTAGACATTTACTATTGTATACATTAAAACATTAGATTAAACTGGATTGGTATGATCCAGGTGTTCTATCCATATATTTCATTCAGTTTTATTACAGTTATAAATAAGGCCACTAAAATTTCTAATAACAAAATCAGGCATCTTACAGTTACATAAACTGATTTTAATGTACGTGACATGTTTCGAGAAACTACTCGTCATCAGCAGCATCCACGTACCAATTAAATTCAGTTTGTGTTACTAACATTTTCTCAAATTTTTTTTCTTATAATTATAAAAATCTAGCACTTAATTATCGATATACTTTGGTACTGTTAAAACAAATTACGTTTCAAAACAGTGTTTTTTTATTTATTTTTTTTCTTATTCACTCCCATTAATTTAAATTTAAGCCATTTATAAATCTGTTTCATCGATGTGTTAAAAAAATATAAAAAACCTGGGTTTATTTGTGTATTGGTTGTGCATATAAATTGATAATTGGAAAACTATTAAATTAAAATAATTCAAAGTAAGAACAATTTATCACCATCCAAATAATAATTAAAATCACTCTCAAATAAACCATTTATTTAAAATAGTGTCAACATGTGGTTGAGGAGGAGGCTAATGAAAGTAAATTTATCTTTGATAATTTCCTGTCTTAAGCGCGGTCTAGAGTATCATATTTTCTTTGATAAAAAAACTTTCATAAACCCATATATGGTCATGGTGTTATGCCATCTTGACCGTATATAGGCATAACAAATTTTTTTGTTAAACAAAATTTGATAGCCTTGGTATAATGTGTATAATGTATTTATAAAACCCATATTTGTCATGGGATGGGCGAGGACAGCAATTCAACAGTATGCTAATCGGCATTTAGGGTACATTTACTCTGAGAATCATTTTCCTTTTATGTACACTATATCCTGAGAGTGTAGGGGGGTAAATTGTATACAACAGATAGCTAATTACCTCTGAGAGAACATATTGGCTTAACAATCATTCTCATTGGTAATCCATGTTCAATGTGTCATGAGATGGAGTGAGGAGGGGTAGTGTGACAGACAGATAAAATGGAGTGAGGAGGAGTAGTGTGACAGGATAGGTAAGTTGTAGTGAGGAGGAGTAGTGTGACAGATAGATAAGATGGAGTGAGAAGGAGTAGCGTGACAGATAGGTAAGATGGAGTGAGGAGGAGTAGTGGGACAGATAGGTAAGATGGAGTGAGGAGGAGTAGTGTGACAGATAGGTAAGATGGAGTGAGGAGGAGTAGTGTGACAGATAGGTAAGATGGAGTGAGGAGGAGTAGTGGGACAGATAGGTAAGATGGAGTGAGGAGGAGTAGTGTGACAGATAGGTAAGATGGAGTGAGGAGGAGTAGTGTGACAGATA
>JAOTQE010137872.1:0-11803 GCA_025631205.1 Nesometra sesokonis
GCTTCATCTATTAATCAATTTAAATCTCTTTTGAATAACCATTGGAAGTCTCTAAACTGTAAATTTATTTTCTCTTATAATTTTTTTTCTCACAATAACTTCATTTCATCTTAATCAAACTTCTATCATATCATAGTATTTGCTTTTATCTGTTTTTCTCTTGCGACACTCCCAACATAATATAAAAAATACAATATAATATATGAATGCATTGAAGGGTCTTATAAGTCTTTGACTTTTCACCGACCCATCGCAATCAAGCAAGTAGAGGAGTGATCATTGTTAAGTGGGGTATCTGAGTGCTTGACAATTCACTTCTACACTTGACTGGCTCATTGTGATGTTTGGTGCCATTGTAAAGATTATGAAAAAATGACCAGATAGAAGTGACTTGGGCAAATCCAAGTGGCAATTTGCCGTCACAGTGTTTACATTTTCAATATAAGTAAAATACAAAATTTAACTTCACCAAAAACCAACCAGCCTTTAGGCTGTCCATTTTCTTTGAAAAGTTTGCCTATTTTTTACCATGACTATATGATTTTGGGACTTTAGATAAGGTCCAGTTTTAAAGTGAAGTTTATGTTTTCTGGAGTGTTTGGTAGAGTTGACAGAAATGCCTACCTTCTGCATCCAACATTGCACATTTTTGTATTGCTGATTTCACCCTATTACTATCTGATACTGTCTCCATCATATCTTCTTTTGATGGATAGATGTGATTGCTATTATTGCGCACTACGTGACTAAGATTTGGCAAAAGGTACGACATAACACCAGTCCTGAAAAAAAAAAACATTAAAGTTTTTATTATGGTACATAGAAAGTAAATCGATATAAAACTAGTTTCTGTAGTGTGAAGTGAAAATCTAAGAAGAAAATGTTCTTCAAGTAAATAAGGGCTCATCTGGCTTCTATATATTATGCTACAATAGAACGGCTTTAGACAAAACTGTAAATTGGGAATATTGTGGTAATTTCCGAATGCTGGCTTTTGTGTAAAAGAGTACTTTCCCTTCAATGCCGGAATTCGCTGGACCACCTCAGACCCTAGATATATTACCGTAATATTACCGTCACTGCCTTAGGACGAATGTGTATGATAGGTTCCACAGTGTAATGCCTGCTTACGCAGTGAAGCATAACTAAACAAAGGTCAAGTTGGGAACCTCTATTATCAAGACTGCTAATTTTACGCCTTTCCCTCGGACCCTTTCACACAGGAAAGGGTTTAGACCAGTAATAATGCTGGCACGGTTAAGGTAACATTGCGGTATATTGTGTGAAAGGGGCTTAGGTGATTGTACTTATTGTACTAAGATTTAGCAAAAGGTATGATATACAACCAGTCCCAATTCAAAGGTGTCCAGACCACCCTTTAGCTTTTAAATGATAATGAGCATATAAAGATGTGCATGAGGACATGAAAATAACTATCATGAGCTGACTTTAAAGATGTATTGTCACTTTAAAATGACCAAAAAATCATCACCATTAATTCTAAAATTAACTTGCTCATATTAAGAGAACTTTAAATTTAAGAATAGAAATTGGTGTATTTAAAAATTGTTTAATAAGCTTTTACACTGAAATATAAACAACATTAAAGGCTATGCCAGCCATTTGGTAAGTTTTTGTTTCCTCATTTTTAAGCATGTAATGTTGCAAAAATCTATTTATGGTGTCAAGGTGATGTATTCCTTTAAAATAAGCAAGTTATTTTCAAAATCAACTTTTTTTTGTCATTTTTTGGGTGACAATACATCTTTAACAAAAGAGAGCAGAAAAATACACACAAAATATTATATGACCCATAAATATTCCCCATGACAAAAAGGGCTGACAAGAACTTCTGTAGTTATAGCATTGCAGACTGTAAACCTGATTTATTCCTTCTAATACAAAGGCCTACAGGGCTTCTGTATTTTATGTAGCATAAAAGATAGTAAACAAATTGAACGTCTTCAATATAATTAGAAGGTTATCCTCAGTTTCTGTAGCATGAAGTAGGTATTCAAAAATTAAATCAGACTTAAACTTCAAGCCACTTATGGATCACGGGCCTGGAACCTATATATATTTTATTTTGTGTCATACCCAAAAGTGAGTTTCCTTGCCAAGCACAAGATGAGAGCTGTGTGATGTTTTAAACAAGTTTCCTGTGTTGTTTAGATCGGGGAAACAAACTTCTAACATGACTAGGTTCAAATCTAGGACTTTGAGATTAGACGGAAAGCATGTTAACCACCATCTTCAATTAGTATAGCACGAAGCAGATGAGAGTGCGATACTTTCCCTGGATGAGAGTAATATTCCATCACAGGTTACAGTTGAACGTCCCTGTGCGGACACATCCCGTAAGCGGACACTAATTGAAAGACCCGTTTTTTTCTTCCTATCTAATCAGTGCATTTGGTATCTCTCGTAAGCGGACACCTCCCGTAAGCAGACGCGGACACTTTTTGTCTTAAGATTTTGATTTTTTGTATGTAAATTTACCTCCCATAAGAGGACATCCCGGAAAATTTAGTCATTCTTCTGTACAACGAATACAAATTTCTATTCAAAAATTATCCTTAACTGTAATGAATACGAATCAAATTACGGAAACAATCTTTAAAGTGATAAAAAAATATTTAATAAAATACAAAATGCGGTGTCTAGAAATTTGAGAGGCTATTTGTGCTGAGAAAGCCATGAAATGTGAGACATAGGGATGCATACATAATTTTAAAACTTTGGCCCTCTATCGGCAGAAATTCTCGTAAGCGGACACCTCCCGTAAGCAGACACTTTACCCGGACCCGAGGGTGTCCGCTTACGGGAGGTTCAACTGTAGTCCATCACAGGTTATTTCCCTGCACAGCTGGGAAGACTGAATCAATGTTAATCATTATGTCAAGTTCAACTGGCAAGACAAGTCTCCATCTCTTGACCCTTCCCTGGGAATCTAAACTGCAACTGCTGTGTCAACTTCTACAGTTCAGAACAGTTAAACATTTCCTTTGATATGCCAGGGGGCATAATAAAGTAGGTCAAATTATGGCAACACAAATCATAAAATTATGTTACACTTGATACCAGAGAGACATTTAGCTGAGCACGCCAATATAGCAAAATATGATTGATGGCAATAGCCGTTTCAATTTCCGACTTCCTAAAATAGAGATACACTCACACAATTTAGGCAGAGCTAGCAGAAATACAAAAGAACTAGACCAAGATTATTACCCCAGAATCATAGAGAGACTATAGGATCCTATGCCACAATAAGGCTATAGAGTCAGGCAGATATAAACTGAGCCTTTAGGAACCTACGTCGCTATTAGCCAATAGAATCAGGGGATATAGACCAATAGGATTCTATATATTGCTATAAGTCAATAGAGTCAGGCAACTATAGACTATAGGATGCTATGTTGCTATAAAAGCCAATAGTCTGAGTTCATAGGCAGTAATAGGATCCTATATATTGCTATAAGCCTGTAGTCAGGCAGCCTTAGACTATATGATCCTAAGCCAATAGTCAGGCAACTATAGACTACAGGATCATATGTTGCTATAGCCAATAGAGTTGGGCAGCTACAGACTATAGAATTTTATAGGTTAGGTAAGGTCTATAATAATATTTGGTAAAAAGTTGAAACTTATAGAAGAATCATGGACGCCTATAAGATAAGATAACTTTTATTTTCCCAATATAAAACTGGAAATTTGTTTCCTCTTTGACAACATGTAGACACACACAATGAATATTAAAATACAGTGAATAAAAGACAATACAATACAATATTAAAAAGTAGCCTATTTTGAACACACCTACACACTAGGTACACACATTAATCATTGCAACAGAAGAAATGGTGATAGTATTATTTGATTCAGCATTTATTGTCTATGAGGTACTGTAATTATGCAATAACATTTAATACTACAAAAACTAACCAATACTAGTTGACAATACTGTCTGTAACAATAGACAAACAACAGTAGACATTATGTTATCTGATAATGTTGGTTTAAAGTCTAAAAATATGTTATCAATTTGATTATTACATTAATACAAATATTATTGTTAGCAGTTTTTCTGCTAACCCTGGAAAATATCCAGTATACATGTACTTCATCGTTTGAGAAAATGATCTGTAATGTTTCAGACAACAGATTATAAAATAATTGACAATGACAAGAGATTTTAAAAAAATTGTTATTTGAATACAATAACCTTTACAAAAAAAAAATAAAAATCCCTGTACTTGTGTTATACTGTCTGAAAAAAATCAATGATCTCATTATTATATAACTTTATGTACATTATTTGCAGGCATTTTGATAAATGTATGTTTAAAGTCTAAAAATAATTATCAATTTGATTATTACATTAGAACAAATATTATTGTTAGCTGGTGTTTGCTCAAATTCTGGACACCTTCAGTTTATAATTTCCAGACAAATGTGTACATTCTGTTGTCTACATTCTATAATGTTTCAGACAACAGATTATGAAATAATTGACATAACAGCTTATAAAAAAATGGTTATTTAAATACAATAGCAGCAAGTTTCCTTTCAATGTGTTTTGCAATCTTGATAAACTTTCTATGTCCCAATTAATCACTTGATCTTTCCCCTTTGACATTGTTGTGTAAAAGTGATAATTTTTGTGGTACATTAATTTTCACACTTTTTGTGTGGAAAGTAACTATGATGAAAAAAAAAACATGACAAACATTTATATAAATTGTTAAGTCTGTCTATTTCCAGGGTAGCATACCTTTCTTGTAATTCGTCAGACAGATTTTGTGATGTTGGTTGCAAAAAAGTTAGATTATATTTGTTGTAAATGTTCTTGGTTTCTTTTAGATCGACAAGATCAGTCAATAGGATAAATATTAAAAGCAAATAAATTTTCAAAATAATAAATTGAGGAGCCCAAATGTTTTAAATCCAAAACAATCTTATATTCATAGTGAAATGGGATTGAACCTGTGATGAACTTGACTTTCAGATTAAATGTCTGATGCTTTATCCACTGAGCTAACTATCAATTCACAGGTGCATACAAATTTTGAAGTAAATAGACTTACTTTCAAAGCAATAAATTCAACAGTGACGGCACCCAATTGCTTTAATACAATATTTATATAATAATGAATGCATTTGAGAGATACCAACAAATATTGTACAAACAGTGGCAAAATATTGAATGCAAGTACAATATATTTTGTATCTCATAAAATAGATATTCAATTTATTATTCAATTACTTTACTTGCAATTTAAGATTTTGTCAGACTTAGTTTCCCATCTAGCCTAGGTCTAGCTAGGGCTGGGCCTAGACCTTCTAAAATTCTTGTCTTTCTCGTAAATTATGACTATTATACCTAGTTCATATTTAACCATTGTAAATTGACTTTTTAACGGGTGGTTCTCTAGTTGTGCGTTCGCCATTTGCATGAGTTCACAATGTTGTCCTGCCGCATACGCACATCAGTTTTCTCAAAAGAAACATTTTTTGCCTGGCCAAATCTGTTGACAGCGGCTTGAGATGATTGGCTATTACTCGTGCACAATTGAAAAATAAGATTATTTGTATGATGTTACACTGCCTTAGCTAATCATCAACATGGAAATTAATCTTGAAAAGCAAACAAAAGCAAGCAAACAAATTCAACAGTGAGGGCACTCTATTTTGTTCCTTGCTGAAATCATATTTGGAACATGCCACCTTTGTAACCATCATAAGCAGAGTAATAACATACAAATCAATAATTTACCTGTTTTCCAAAGGCATCCGGAGAACATTGCAAAGGCCCATGTCTGGGATATTTTCTTTATACAGAAGTTCCTGAAAATAGCCATATTAGATATTATATGGGAGGTCTTCCCACAAAATGAGTCATGTCATAGGTGACATCAAATTGAGATAATTACCAAATTTTTAAGAAATTTAGTTTCAATCAATTATGATTAATATCGTGACAGGATTCAATATTTCAACATAAATTATATCATCATCAGTAATGATTCCTAATGATGACATAATTTATGTCGAAATATTGAATCCTGTCATGATGTATCGTCAAAGTTAAATAGAGTTCAACTTTGACTTTGATTTGGATAGTTAAATTTGGGTGCTCGAGGCAACATTGCCTACGGCAAGAATTTACATGTTTTGGGCCTAGAAATAAATCACATATTATGTTTACTTATTAAATTTTCGGAAGTTGTAACTTCTGAAAAAACATAGAATATACAATTATCTAACTAACATATAAAAATTTCAGTTGAAAAGTTTGTTAAATTTGTTTTAGTGCGATTTTAATTCGTCGCTAAGATTTTTGAATTTCATTGCGTTGTTCGTAGCGGAAATATAGCGTTCCAGCATGATTTGAATTTTATCCTTAATTTTTGAACTTTTTATAATGATTTAAAACGCCGTTTCAAATTGGCGATTTTGGAATAACGATTGACAGGAAAACAGGCATTAACAATTAAACAAGGGATGGTTTTATAGAGACAAATGGTAATATTACAAATGGTAAATCTTACTGTTGTTCACGCCTTGATAATTTTATTTCGTTGGTTTAGTAGGAAAATAACTTGTGAAATCAACTGCTGTATGTGTCACAATGCATGTTTGATTGCGCAACAAACCATGTGTCATTCAGTGATATAACTCAGGAAGTTTATCAACACTGCTTTATTTGACTTTCCTGCTCAGTAAAACTGTGCAACACTGAATAAACTCTCCAAAAACTGGCCACGTTGTTCGACCACTTTGTTTGGTATTACAGACAGTCTTGTAGAAATTGCCCACTTTACTGATATCTATATTGGTTTCATGAATTTAGAACATTAAAAACCAGACCTTGATAAGGCCTGCAGTTCCTGTTAACATTACACATTTATTTCATAAGTGGGGGTAAGCATTTTTCAGGAGTGGATCATTTTGTTGAGTATGGGAAAAGTCTGTCGTAAAAGTTTCATTTGTGGTGTTTAAATTAAAATTTCCTCCATGATGCATTCTCCGAAAAAAGGGTAAACATGCAATTTTGAAAAAGAAATTTTTTACCGAGGTTGATTTAGATAACAAAACAGGGTTTGTTTTATTGAATACAAGTTTCAAACTAATTAATTGCTGGTTTTCTACTTTGTTTACTAAAACAAAGCAGATAGGCAACCCTCTGTTTTGACATAGGATAAACCAGTCATAGAAGTCGCAGTAAAGAAATTTTCATGTGACTTAATACAGGCCTATGTTTTGGTACTTACTGTAATAATATTCATACCAAAATGTTTTCAAAAACTAAGACACAACTAATTGCCAACACTATATATGAGGCCAGTCATGGAAAACCCACAAAGTTGTCACACAGGAAGTCATTGAGAAATAGGCAAATAAACAAAAGAAAATATAAACAAATACAAAGGAAATTTGTGTATATTTTATTCAATAACTTCAGTTATAGATGTCCGATTTTGATGACTGACCCCTCATTTTAAAGCTTGCGGAAAGTATAATATACTTTTAACAATATCTCAATTTTCAATTTTCCTACAACTTGGTGGTTTTGCCGTGTCACGCCTCATATATGCTAAAGTTTGTCACGTTTGCCTTTTTACATACCGACATCAGTGTAACATACATACACCATACGTACATATGAACATACACTACACTGACGATTACAAGGGTTCCTAATTTGTTTAGTGTGAAATTCTTACTACTTACTCTGCTTAAAGGACTACACCTTGGGCAACAACGTCCCTTGAAGGATCCGTGGTCTTTAGCATTTTCATACAATGGCGGTGGTTTGGTCTTGAAATTTACAACTTCTGGAACAAGATCCTAATAAAAATGTTTAAAAACAAAAATTAACATGATTATCACCTGGTTTAAAAAAATGGTAAGATTTTTTTCATATCATTCCATTATCTGAAGTAGTGTTTTAATCATGTTTGCATATCACATATGTCATGATATATTTTTCATGAAACTGTATCTTATATAATAGCACGGGGTTCAGATCACACCCACATGTGTTGAGGGTACCCAGCCCTCCAAATTAGGATAAAAGTTAGCCAGCAGTAAATTTGTCAGCATTTCATAATTTACTTTAGCTTTAAAATTGCCATTATATGTTATTAGCTCCTGAACTCACCCCATGGTAATTAGTCCAAACTTCAGCTGTGATCTGCTGTGAATTATAAATTCAGTGATAAAGGGCAATTTATAACATTCATTGCCCTGAGTCTAAATGAAGTAGGCTTAAGTCTTGTTCACATATCTTCTCGCTCACGAGCCGATCACGAGCCGATCGCTTACAAGCGAGATAATACCTTGGCCCAATTGCGTTCACAAGCCCTCGTAAGCGAGCCGCAAATTGCTTTCTAGGCATGCGCAGAGGTCATTGTGTTCTTTCTCCTGCACAAAGCCAGCTTCAATTGACTCATGGGAAATGCTTCATTCTGATTGGCTCTCCCGTACTGACCTCATGCGTCACTTCCGTCTGGCTTGCGAGCGAAGCGGAAATAGCCCGTTCACATGCCTCGTGAGCCGTTTCGATCAAGAGGATCCGTTCTCAAGTCGCTTGCGATAAAATCCGCTCTTGAGCGGGTGTTCACATGATAGATCGGCTCTTGAGCGGATGACCCACTCGCGAGCGACCTAAGACATGTGACACTATTAATTTACCCTGGCAACTTTTTACTGACATCCAATCCCAACATTTCTGATGACGTAATTTTGTTGAAATATTGAATCCTGTAACGATGGCATGTATCTCATTGCTTGGGGTATACAATCACAACATGCTGGCAATTTTAATAGTGAATTCCGGCATTAATTTATCTTGAATGATAATTTCCTACATTGAAAACTGACCTAAAAATATATTATATTGAATTATAAGTACCACAGTATGTAATAATTGATTAAAACTAAATTTCTCAAAAATTTGACTTCAGACCTATTTTTGTGATTATCTCAATTTGATCCCACCTACGATGTGACTCATTTGGTGGTGAAACCTCACAAATTCTTTGTCTATTTTCCTAGATAAAGCTTCCAAAATCGAGCAAAATACTAAATTAAAGACCTTTAATTGGAAAGTTGAACATTATTAGACTAATTAGTAATAACAAAATATATTACCAGGGCTAGTGGATATGCTGGTCCTTTATTCCTCCTTCTCCTTGAAGGTAGCTCACCAAATTTGTTGAGCCATGCTTCCTTTCCGGAGATTGTTTTGCTGGCAACACATGTCTCACCTGGTCTAGATCCACTCCATTTCTTATACACTTCCTCCATTTTGTCCATATTTAACTGATCTGTAAAAATTAAAATTTACATTGTCCTTAATTATTTTTATTTTATTTTATATATGGCGCTTTTTACAAAGCTCTGTACATCATATACTTTGTGGCCCCTTTATGGTATGGTACATCAATAAATACATAAAAACTGTAAAATGTTAAAAAATAACAATTTAAATGGCATTCAGACGCATGGACACCAAAGTAACAGGTTAACTTGGACACCTCACTTTGTAGAAAGGTTAAGGTGGCATTTAAAAAATGTGGGTGACTTACGAATTGCAAGGACCAGCTTATTCCACAATTGTGGTTCGAAGACGAAAACGAACAGAATTTTATGAAAAGACAATAACAGTTTTATGAATTTATGTTCATCTAAAATTGTAACTAAACAAATAAAAAATATTGATAATAATTATATTTAAAAATAATTGCCGTCAAGTATGTACAGTAGCAACACATTGCAACTGAAAATCCAAGATGTTTAGTGGTAAGTTGACATTGCCTAAATCAAATACTTTTTTCCCAGTCAAATAAGTTTTTTTATTCCAGATTTTGATACGTTTTTCATTAATTTACAATCTCTAAGTCAATGTTATTTTCAATACGACTTTGGATTTAACTTTAAGTCTGACTTTATAAATTGTGAAAATCAGAATATTATTGTGCAACAATAAAATAACATTTTTGCTAATTATTAGCTTCAACTCGTTAGCAACAATTACTAATAACTTACTACTGCTTGATAATTTGCATCAGGCTTGAATACTCATTGGAAGCTAATTTATATGCAGGTTATGATACCCTGACAAATGGTATGATGGCCCTATATATAGCAAAATAATATCAGGCTGCCTTGTACATAGCTAACAATATCATGAGATAGATCCATGGTAAAAGCATGTAGGCAAATTTTACATGAGTCATATTAACCAAACATTTCCAATAGCAAAGGATATCATTACACATAAGGGAAACAGGCCAATGGCAGACATTATTAATGTGTGTGATGGAAAAATAGCATTACTGTATATCTAGGTCTGTTAAAATGTGAAGAAAATGAATATAGAATTTTATACTGTAAAGATACCTCCCTGGTTTAACATTATTCTTAAAAAAGCACAATTACAGTATTAACAAGATTCCTTAGCTAAAATTTGGATTAATTTTTTTTTTTGTATTTTGAAATAAATTATAATTTATAAAACTCAGAGAGAAACAAAGTATCATATTTTTTTAAATACATGCATTTTCTAAGGAACAGTTATTACTCCTTCAAGACTCCAGGATTGTCCTGGAGTCTCCAGGAATTTTGGATCATCTCCCGGGCTCCCAGAATTATCAAATTTTTCTCCTGGAATTTAGTTTTCTGCAGTAAATTCTCCAGGTTTTAAAAAATCTTCACAGTTAGACCACATTTTTGGCTTAAATTTTTTCAAAATATTGGTCCACAATACAGAAATGTGAAGTTTACAAATTTTTTTTTATGAAGATGGCATACCTTAACAGTGACAAAATCAGAAACTATAACTGTTTTATAATAAGCAATGTCTTTAAACAAGGGTATCGTACACATTTTATGAAGTGTACACATTACAAATGGCGTACGGACAGCCACAGGAAAATCTCCAGGAATTCTGTTTTTACAACCTGGGACCTCTGCTGCTACTACTACAAGTTTTAAAACAAAACTTAGTACCTTAGTACCAATTGTTACTGTGAGACCACTTTGTTTTAGCATTTAGTATTAAATTACACACTTTACAATCATGGAAGTCCCATGTTGGTGTAAATACTGTGGCAATCAGTATTTCCGATGAGATAATAAATGCAGAAATATTGAATCCAAACAACAGATATTTTATTTAGTATATTTAGTTTCAAAATCAAATTTACAACAGCAGGATGGTTTACTCATCGCATCAGATTTCATCCGTTTAATTATTGAACTAACGTCTACTGTAGGTAATTTTAGATGTGTGTGCGTCATTCAAAAGGCATCCCTAGCATCACTGCTGATTCAAACTCAAAGAATAGTAATTGCATGCATTGTTATTGGCATTTACAATTTAACGAAATATCACAAAACCTGTGAGCGGATCCAGAAATATTTAAAGAGGAGGTCAGCAAATATGAAACCCTGATAGGGTGGTGCGTACCCAGTTTTGAATCTGACAACCAAAGAAAAAAGCTCAATTTTCCTATCTTTTTCTCTAATTTTCTTGGAATGCAGTCTTTCAATATTCACGCATGTACAATTATGCTGTTTAAAATACCCCTGAATCCCCACCAAAAAAAAACTTCTGCCACTATAAATTCTAAAAATTCAGTTCTAAAAGTAATTAAAAAAAAATAACTTGCATGTTAAATAAATTCTGCACTGAAGAAGTCCTTTTGCTAATCATGCATGCAGTCTTTTCCTGACTCTCTTAAAAATTCTTTAATTATCAACCCTTTCTCTGTTTTCTTAAACAATCTAAAAATCC
>JAOTQE010137883.1:0-11801 GCA_025631205.1 Nesometra sesokonis
TAATTTATGTCGAAATATTGAATCTTGTCACGATGGCGTGTATCTCATTGCTTGGAGTATGCATTATACTTTCATAGCGTAATAAATAGTGCAAATTGTGGTCCAGCGTGATTTGAATTTTATTGTTGACTTTTTAACTTTTTTATAACGATTCAGACACCATTTCAAATCGGCGATTTTGAAATAACGATCGACAGGAAAACAGGCGTAAGTGATTTAGTTGAAATGCACAGTTTGCATAAACTAATAAATTAAAAAGAATTTATGGGAAAATATAATTGACATTAGAAGAATTGTGTTTTATTAACTATATAGTTGTCTATTGTACCTCCTAATATAATTTTAAAACAACATAAAAATTCACAGATGTTCAGGGCTCAATTTTTTACTAGCCCAGTGTACAATGTTTAGTGAAAACTGCACTGGGCTATTGAATTTTCATTTTTACTAGTCCAGTTGGCTAGTGAACACAAGTGTCACTGTCAAGCAGTCACTTTTACACATTATAGAGTAAGCTGCCACAGAAATGGGCTATTTGAATTGCTTGTGGGCTAGTGAAGTGTAAATTCAAGTTGCCCAGTGGACTAGTCAAAACAAAAAAAAACAAAAATCGAAGCCTGACATGCTTCTTCCCCTGAATCCCCACAACCTCTGTCTTTGAAACCAGATGGAGGTCCTGACATTTTATGGAAAACTCAAATAATCACACATTTCAAATATCACATGTTGGTATGTACCACATGTTAAAGTCTCTTTGGATGTTTCAACTTTAGTCCATGTTTGTATAAGCTCATTGATGAAGCTAAACTTCAATGATTTTGTTAACTCAATGCATTGCCGCTAAAGGAAAAGAGGTTTAAAGGGCTTTCACGTTTTTGAAAATGTATCAAATGGCTGCAATGCATGTATTTATTATTTTTCTCCATAGGTTGTAGACCTGTTACTATCCCGTGGTGCTAATAAAGAGCATCGAAACGTCTCCGACTACACGCCTCTAAGCTTAGCTGCATCAGGAGGCTACGTCAAAATAATTAAACTCCTACTACGACATGGAGCTGAGATTAATTCAAGGTAAATCTGTAGGATTTAGTTGTTGATTGATTGATTAGTTGATTGATTGATTGATTGATTGATTGGCTTAGTACATTACTGTGAAATGCAAGGATATCAGAATAACCCATTAAGTCAGTATTGTTTTGTGATAAATTACATAATTTGTTATCAAATGATTTCCATTTTTAGGACTGGAAGTAAATTAGGCATATCACCGTTGATGCTAGCTGCAATGAACGGCCACACGGCTGCTGTAGAACTACTACTAGATATGGGAAGTGACATCAACGCGCAGATCGAAACCAACCGCAATACAGCACTGACATTAGCCTGCTTCCAAGGCCGCACCGAGGTGGTCAGCTTACTGGTAGATCGTAAGGCAAATGTGGAACACAGAGCAAAGGTAATCAAGAAGATGGTTTATAAACACTTGATAGTTTAGGTCTAAAAGCTAGATAATTGAAGTACCAGTCTAATACCTAATGGAAGCCTCCTTTGATGGATATGCAGATATGAGCAAGGTCACTCTAACCATTCACCAAGTTGCCAATGGCTACTGGAATTCTCATTTGGGTAAAATATAAATGACCTCTTTTGTGAAATTGGCTAAATAAAAATCCCAAAAAGCTGTCCATTTTGTGGCCTCTTTTGTCGGTTTTATCATCTTCAAAAATTTGTCTAAAGAATGCATAATTTTGAGAAATAAACATTCAAACCTTAGCCAATTTGGCTAAGAAAAAATTAACCCTAGAATGAGCATATTGTTGCCATGGTTTCAATTGAGAAACACTCATCATCACTATGCCTATTTTTAGTTCTCAATTAAAACTTAAAGGAAGCAGCCTCTGGTATTTTTTTTTGCAGATGTGGGCAAGGTTTTAATTGAGAAATACTAAATTATTAGTTTGAACTATTTGTTTACAGACTGGTCAAAAAACCTCTAATGGAAGCATTCTTTTACTGATATGCAGATGTGATCAATTTCTCATTGAGATAACTAAATAATTGTTTGTACTTCTTGTTCACAGACTGGCCTAACACCACTAATGGAAGCCGCCTCTGGAGGCTATGCCGATGTGGGCAAGGTTCTTATTGAAAAAGGTGCTGATGTGAATGCTGCACCGGTTCCATCATCTAGAGACACGGCACTCACCATTGCTGCAGATAAAGGGCATTATCGATTCGTGGAACTACTATTACAATGTGGTGCCCTCGTAGATGCAAAGAACAAAAAAGGGAATTCACCACTATGGCTTTCAAGCAATGGTAATTTTTTTTTTTTTTAAATCAAGTATTTTTATATAACATATACCTTTAAATATAAATGTCTCTAAGTCTCTGTTAAAGTGTCTCCTATGTATATGTATTCAGGAATGTGATTATAGTGGATGGAGGTGAATCTTCAATTTACCCAGTTTTTTAAGACTTCCACCCAGCCTATCTTTAATCTACCACATACAGATGCATAACAATCCCAAAAATTAAAATATGAAAAAGATACTTTTGGAAAAAATTCTCTGCACTCGATGTTCGTCAGTGTGTACAGGTTTTGGCCATATCTCATGGCTGTGATTTACCAGTACAATGGCGCCCTCTTTTGATGAAGAAGAAAACTAGAGGCCTCCTATTGAGGGAGGTCTCTGATGAGACTAGAGTAAACTGCTGGCAATTCCAGACCAGGGTCTTTGTTTAAACTGGGTTGATGTTGATATGTTTCAATGGTTTCTCTGATACGGCATTGCCATTTATCCGAGTGTAGGCTCATGATTTTAAAGCTATCATCTAGAAAAGCTTGGTTCGTACCGACAAAAGGTATCTTTTTCATATTTTAATCATTAAAAATGGAACAAAGAATTCTTCATAGAATCCCAAAGATGTCGGATAGCTACAAAACCATTATAGGTAGTGGCTAAACATATGGCATCCCCACAAAACTTAACTATGTACAATAAAATATGAATATAACTAAGGTATTGCATAACAACAAACAATAACCTTTTTAGGTATTACAGCAGTGTTTATTCATTGTTGTGGTAGTTTGTTTTTAGTGAGTTGATTATTAGCATTTTTTCACTTACCAGGTGGTCACTTGGAAGTTGTGCAACTGTTGGTTAATGCCAAAGCTGATATTGATAGCCAAGATAATCGTAAGGTCTCCTGTCTAATGGCTGCCTTCCGCAAGGTAAATAACTTAATATATGTGAGGTCTCACCACAAGATGAGTCTCATGGTAGTAAAATCCTAAATTGAGTTATTGGTACCATAGTGTAATAGCTGTAATCTACACTTTAAACAACATTTGTTGGATAAGTCGATCCATAGATATGAACATTTGAAAGTTTCATGTATGGAAATAAGCAATTCAGAAATAAAATTTAAAAGATTAAATCTCAAGAAATGTGCATGAAGGACACTTTGCTATATGAAAACTGGCCTAAACAAGTACTATATAACGAAATACAAGTCTTATATTATTCATAATGATTAAAATTAAATTTTTCCAAAAATTTGTCTTCAGACTTATTTTGGTGATTATCTCAATTTGATTTCACCTACGATTAAGACTCAATTTGTGGTGAATATGTAAGAATATCTTGGTTCATCTTTGAGTAATGTAATCTATCTCATTTAGTCATCACTAGTTCCTTCTTAAAAATGCAGAATGTTCCTTCCTTGAAGTAGTCTAAATCTATGGTCCACTAATTATGGGATAACTCATCCCAGGCGGCTTCTACTACACCAAGGCAGGTGACTTATCCAGTGCGATTGCGGATTAAAGGCTGTTGATTGTTGAGTTGTGTTGATTTCAAAATCATTGATGAAGCTAAACTTCAATTATTTTTCAACTCAATGCATTGCCGCTACAGGAAAACAGGATTAACAGGCTTTCACATCTGTTAGGTTCCAGTTCTGATTCTTATTCTTTCAATGGTAAAGACATTTTATATTCACACTTATTCCGATCCTGGTTGGCTTCACCATTGAGAGAATAGTTCCCCTGTTTATGTACAAGAATCCAAACTAGACCTGAACAGATGTAAAAGCTCTCTTAAACCTCATGAGACACTAAAAATGTATGACATTGTTTTTTTGTGCTTTTTTTTTATTTGTTTTTTTTTTTCATGTTTTATTTATATTCTTGATTGTATTTACATACAGTGAACTTGATATTTTTTTAGGGTCATGTGAAAGTTGTTAAATGGATGGTTAAACATGTAAATCAGTTTCCATCAGACACAGAATGTATGAGATTCATTGCTACTATATCAGATAAGGTAAGTTGCATACCTCCTATGCTCACACTAGGGTCAATTTTTTCTTGGCCACAATGGCTAAAAGGTGCGCGATTTTTTAGCCAAATTATCAATTTTATAGCCAAATTTTATTCCAATAGCCATTTGCGACTTGGCGAATGGTTAGAGTGAGCATAGCATACCTCTATATCTAGGTATTTTTATAGCACCCCAATACTCGGATGTGGAATTGCCTATGGCCAAGTGGGCTAGTCCGCTGGCAAATACTAGCTGAACCTTACATGAATCATGACTAAGGCTCAGCTAGTAAGGTTTCTTTGTTGCAGACTTTGTGCAATTACAAGCTCGGTTCTGAATCTGATAAATTCATAACACTATAAGTGTCCCCCATCAATTGGATACCTTATGCTAAGGCTGATTTTGCCTGGGTATTTTTTATGCATATACTCATATGAAGGTAATATAGCACCATTTGGCTTTGAAGTAAACAAGGTGACCCTTACAGGAGGCCCAAGTAATTGAATGTGCAAAACCCAAATATACAGGTGCCAGAAAATCTTGTTACTGAAGTCCTTTCAAAACTGTAGATTGTTTAAGTAATATAAAGAGGTATTCAAAAGCTTTAATGTAGGTGATATGTTGACTGGAAAGTCATTGGAATTAGCTTAGAGGGAATGGAAGACACATACTGCTCAAGACGGCAAGGTTACACCCTCTTTTACATTATGTTTTTATGTTTTTCTTAGGAACTATTAAAGAAATGTCACCAGTGTATGGAGATAATTGTCACTGCCAAAGATAGACAAGCTGCCGAAGCAAACAGAAATGCAAACATTCTACTAGAAGAATTAGAATCTGAGAAGGTAGCAAAGAAAGATTTACCAGTATTTAAAATAATGAAACAAATGTTGTAAAAGCCAGTCTGGCGGTTTACAACCAGTAAATCCAGTTTAAAATTACTTGACTCGATGAAGTCTGTCAAATATCATATATGGGCTTTGCTGTATAACACTGCATTGGAATTTAGTAAGCTTCAGGTCTTTGTTAATGTCATTATGTTCTATTTAAATGGGCATTCTTTCAAATTCCACCCAAATAAATCAAATTTCTATGGAAATTTGCCTGTTTTTATTCCTAAAATAGTAAATAGAATTAGTTATCTGCATACTTAATAAATAGAATAGGAAAAAGCTAATAATTATCAAAC
This sequence comes from Nesometra sesokonis, assembly GCA_025631205.1. NCBI lineage: Eukaryota > Metazoa > Echinodermata > Crinoidea > Comatulida > Antedonidae > Nesometra > Nesometra sesokonis. The sequence continues at coordinate 5,515 of JAOTQE010137883.1, forward strand.
TCTTTTAAGCTAGGTCTAGACACTTTTGATAATTGCCTATGGCTAAGGTAATAGGATGTAGATCATATCCATGTAATAATAATAATTTGCATTTATAAAGCGCTCTTAAACTACTGTCTCACAGCGCTAAAAGAGCAATAATCTATTTGAACAAGTGAGTTTTAAGAAGAGACTTAAATTGCACCAAGGGCTTAGACTGACGGATGTGAAATGGAAGCTGATTCCAGATCCATGGTGCATGTGCAAAAAAAAAACTTTTGGGTCTGATTTAAGTTGAGTCTTTGGAATGGATAGCATAAGAAAGTCCTTTTCGGAACGAAGTCCTAGACGTAACGGAACATGAAGTGACATAATATTCTGTAGATTAGTAGGAACAGTGCCATGAATACATTTATATATTAAGGTTGAAATTTTGTAAATGATACATTGTTGTACTTAAAGCCAGTGAAGTTTTGTAAAGAGAGGAGAGACAGTGGTCATATTTTCGCAGGTTATACACAAGCTTAGCAGCTCTGTTTTGTAGAAGCTGAAGATGATTGATTTCTTTGTTAAATGAGCCAAAAAGTAGTGAATTACAATAGTCAAGTCTTGACAGGACAAGACATCTGACAGCATTTTCACATGTTGGTGCATCAGTGTACCTACAAATCTGATATAAATTTCTAAGGTTGTAGTTAACTGATCTACATATCCAGAGACATGTAGATGTCCCCATGTTATTCTCTCCACAGTAAGCACCGTTTTTTGCTGCTATATGCACACGCACTTAGCTTACTGTCGGCTACTAGATTTACACTCTTCACAGAACCAAACCTAATACAGATTCAACTGCTTTATGTTTTTTAGGATCCACCTGAAAAATAAAATTATGTACTTTATTATATTGAATATAATATATTAAAATTTAGACCTTTTTGGTTTTTTGGGACTTTAACGCTAACGCAGAAAGTACCATATGATAAATTCTAATTGTGTTATAAGTTGTAAAAGCAGTTTGGAAGTTGGGGCACCTGTAAAGGAAGTTTAAATTTATTTGAATGACGAGCCTCATCAAATTATCATTTTGCTTTGTCACATCACACTGTCCGAGTTGGTCCTTTGTTTGTTTTTTTAACTCGCCATTAAATCAGGTACATTGTATTTTATTATATATTTATGAAAATGTGTAGCAGGAAAAGTGGCTTTAGTGTTTTTTCCTTAAACAATTGCATAATTTTTTATTTGTATTATAACATTATATTTTTGTCTTATAGTCAAGAGAAGAAAATAGGAAGGCTGCTGCAGCTAAAAGAAAGGAAAAGAAGAAATTAAAAAAGAGGGAAAAGAAGGCAGTGAAGCCCACAAATGACCAATCACAAGAGCCAGAAGAGGAGGAAGAAGAAGAGGAAGAAAAAACTCCAGCACAGAGTAAGTGAAAACATTCATGCTCTACCTTGGAATCTCAAGTTTTCATATTTCTATTTTTAAATCCTCAATATTAATGAATGAATGAATTACATATGCCTAAAATCAACTAAAATTATTATATATAAGATTTGAAGATTTATTTCACAGGGCATGTTGTAAAATATGTGTTCAGTTAACCAGTATGGATTCAATATATTGAAAATCTCAAAGTAGTACTACCCTTTGAAAAAAATAACAAAAAATAACACCCTCCAGCTAGGGTTAACATGGTAGATAATGGAAGTGAATAGGTAGATCTAGGTAGTTAACAGGGTTAACCCTAGAAAAACTACCATTCACACGTAACATTAACTTTGTTATCCTATTATGACCAAAACCCATACATTTCTCAATTAACATAGGTCAGCTCCCCTCTCAGGTGAGACTACAAATGACAATCACTTATGACCTTAAGGTACCAATAACACTACTGTGCTGAAAGGTAGATCTTCCTAGTAATTTAACATGGTAGACCCACCTTGTTGGAGGGTGTTATTTTTTTCAAAGGGTAGTAATAAATAAAATGAGGCAATAAGTAAGGAAAAAAAACAAATAAAACAGACCATAATTCAATTTTTACAAACCCTTAATTTTACAAACCCTCAGATTTACATACCTCTTCTGCTCCCGTACACTATGTAAAATGCAGGTTCTACTCTATTTTGCCACAAAATTAGTCTCATGTTTGGAAAATCAAACATGTACCTATCGGTACATTCTAATTGATGTCTTACTACAAAATTAGTCTCGTGGTCGGAAAATAAAAAAATATAGTTATTGGTACATTCTATCTAATATGATAAACTTATAAGCTGTAATCTAAATTTTAAATGATTCACCTACGGTAAATAGATCTAAAGTTAAAGAACATTTTAAGTTTTAATAGTAAAAATAATTATTAAACATTTAACTTGCACTAATTTTAATGCGGTTCACAATCCTAATTGAGAGGCCGGGAGTTCCGAAACTTGTGCTTTCCAGTTTCCTCTGCACCTGGACAATGTGCTTTACTCGTATTGCTTAAGTTTACCCAGCTGATAGATGGCTACCTGCACATTTCTCGGAAGTGACCTGCGATGTACTAGTGTCCCATCTATTTGATTTGATTTATTTGGTGTAGAACACCAAGGATAACCCACGAAAGTCCAAAGTGGACTTATTTCCAGTGGGGTCCTTCTGATGGTGATTGGGCAGTACACCGGGAGACAGTCCCCTACTCTTTTTTGAAGAGTGCACTGCGTTCTTTAACGTGCACATGAGCCATGCAGTACAAGGGTCCAACGGCTTAACGTCTCATCCGAAAGACTGTGCGCCATATTAACTTGCATTTTGACCCTCCAGCCAAAACACAAGGAGAGTGGCTAGGTATGGAATTGAACCATGAGTAAGTCACTGTTCAGTGCACAGCACAGTGATTATAAACTTTTTGTTCAGAAAAGTATTTAGTTTATTTAGATTTATATTAACATTATTTTATTTTCTCATAAAAATTTCCAGTTGAGGAAACTGTCCCGATTGAACCACCCAGTGCTACCACCACAACAACCATTGGCAAGGTACGAACTACGGACACTGTAGCATCTCAACAACCAAGCAACCGAAAAGAGAAAGCCATCACCAAAACAACCTCTGTCACACATGTAACAACGACGGTGGCAGTCGTAGCGAGCACCAAAGAGAACGAGAAAAATGAGAAGAATAAAGTAAAAAGTTCAAAGAAAGATTTACATTATAAGACAACAGGCGAGCATACTAAAAATGACCGAGCGAGGCGAAAAAGACCATCAAAAGAATCAAAAACAAGTAGTAATAGACATATGGAAAAACCAATGTGAGTAAATTTATTTTCTTTTGTATAATTTTCTCTAATTTATATTAGTTTTTCACCAGCCTACAATTTCAGAGGAAAAAAGTCAGTAAAAAATTGCTGACATTAAATTTTTTTTTACGAAAGGTGCCAAATGCACTGATTAGATAGCAAGAACAAACAGGACTTTGAATTATGTAAATTCAATATTAATATAAAAAAAATAAAAGATGTGATTTAAATTTTATCAATCATCATTTTTACAGGGTATCTGAAGATTACAATGGTTTGACCCCGATCTCATTGACCAAGAACGCACGCATGGATGATAATAATTTAGTGGCATCTATGGGAAATAAAACAGCACCCTCTTTAATTGTCAGTCCTAAACGTGGCCAGCGAAGAGATGAAGGCTGGATGGAAGTTGTACGAAGGTAATCTATTTTATACAATAATATGATCGCATTGTTTTGTCTCCTGAATAAACACCATAGTTAGTGTCTGTAATAACCTTGTCTTCGAAAATGAGGGATCCCAAGTCCCTGGAGTCTCCAGGAATCTTCTGGGCTTCAAAAAATACCCAATTTTCTCTAAGAATTTGGATTTTTCATAATTATCTCCCAAGATTATAGCAGTATAAACCAAAAATATGTAGTATTTTTTGTTTAATTTGGACACTAGTTGGTATTTTGAAAGTTTGTTTGTCAATAATTGCATCAAATATTAAACAAATCAAAGCACTGTTTTTCATATAATTTCACTTATAGATGTCCACAGTACCCAAAAACAGGTATGAACGCTGGCTGAAAAAATCTCCAGGATTTCTGGTTTTCTAACTTGGGAGCTCTAAAAAAGTAGAATAAAAAATAAAGTTGCGAATGAGTAACAGTACAAGTAGGCAGCTGAATGTGGGAGAAGTTGGCTTTAAATCGGCAAAGACCATATGAAAATTTTGTTACTTTATTGTGTGTGGTCACTCATTCATAACAATTGTAAGGTTTGGCCACTAGAAAAGGACAGTTCGTTGCTGCTTGTCACCATTCCATGGAGTATAAATAAGTGTTTGACAACAAATCTGAAATAAAAGTTTGTCATTTCTAATTCCAATTCCCAGTGCCTTGTTATTCATAAAATATGGTATAACAATTGTTTTTCACCTTATAATAAATGACCAGCACAGATTAGAAATTAATTTTTTTTTTCATTTCGTGTATAATTCAGGTCGAAAAAAGTGGCTGTTCCAGCCACAGCTATAAGCCGAGTTATTGGCCGAGGTGGGTGTAACATCAACGCTATTCGTGAAGTAACCGGTGCACATATCGATGTTGATAAGCAGAATAAAGGAGGAGAACGTACTATTAATATCAAGTAAGTGTTGCAAAAGTTAATAAGTGGAGCTGTTTCTGTGTCATTAAGATACTCACCTTTTTATCCTGATGTCATGGGCTATATTTATTTATTTGTTTGTTTGTTTATTTATTTTATTTATTCATTAATTCATTCTGGTATACAACAACAAGTACAACAAGCAGCTCGTAGGCTGAAATCGTTGTGCTACAATATTCAAATTAAAAAATAGTGACATTAAAAAAACTATTCACATTGCATAATTATAGTACAGTAATTCATTAAAAACATTGAAATATACCAATTATATGTATATATTTAAAAGGATAAAAAAGGTTAATTTATAAAACATTAAAAGCATGGATAGCGTACTGTAAAACATCATCCATCGACAGCATCGTTGCTATAAAACTATCATAAAATATTTTAAATATTTTTATTAAGGATTCTACTTATCGAAAGTACCGGGGAAGTTTCAAATTGCTTGGTGTTGCCAATAGGAATATTAATTAAAAGTTCGTCCAGGGTTCTTGATCTAAGCTGTCTAGTGACTACGCGGTAGTCTGGAAGAATGTTCATAAAGACATTTGACTTCAAAGTTTTGTCCCCAATATTAAATATCATTTCTCTTAACTCAAGGGTAGTAAGTTTCGTAACGTTGAGAGGTGATTCGTATGAGATGTAAGCATGTCCCAAATTATTATTAATATAAAAGTAATTATTCACCTTAATTTACGTGAATCTCAAAATAAGGGATGAAAAATGAGACATGCGTTTAAGTTCTAGGAGGAACGTCTGATGCCTGGCATTTATTTCTTGACTGCAAACCCACTCTAAGTCTTGTTATGAGTTTGTTTTACAGTCAGTTCTCCTTCAAATGACACCGAAATAAAACTTTCACTCCATACCGGACTTTCTCATAATCTTGAAATCAGTGCAAAAATAGGTCAACTTGACTCACTTTAAATCTCAGTATAAAGAAGTGGACGGTGCAAAAGATTGTCAACTGGCCATGTTTCCACAGGAAATATTTATTACGGTAAAAATTATCCGATAAATGTGCTGCAGAAATGGGTGTTTAACCTATTCTAACAGAATAAAATTATCAGATAATTATCCGTTTCTATTCCGATAATTGAAAACAAAGAACTGATTCTAATGGGAGATTTTAACATCAACTATGAATCTGATCTGTACCTCTATAAAAATCCAATACATGAAATTGAAATTATGTTCGAATTAACTCAGATAGTAAAAGAAAAAACAAGAATCACTCAAACATCATCTACGTGTATTGATCTTATCCTAACATCAATACCAGAACGGCATTTACTTAATGATGTTGCCCACATAGCACTGAGTGATCACTCACTTGTTTACACCTGCTTAGAATACAAAAATAAAAACAATCTACATAAAACAATTACATTTAGAAATTACAGAAACTTTGACGAAGAATCGTTTTGTAAAGATATATGCAAAAATAAAGTACTTATTGATTTAAATATAAACAACTATGATAATATAAACTCTCTATGGAAACAATGGAAAAATTCCTTCCTAAATATATGCAACAAACATGCTCCTTTTAAAACAATGAGGGTTAAAGATAGATTATCTCCATGGATAACACCAGACATTATACAATTAATATATCAAAGGGATCATGCAAAGAAGCTATCAAACA
>JAOTQE010137894.1:0-11801 GCA_025631205.1 Nesometra sesokonis
GGGGGGGGGGGGGGGGGGGGGCGGAAGGAGGCCGGTAGAGGGTTAATTTTTTAGGGGAGTCCGGGGGAATGTTCTAGGATTTGCTTCACAGCATTCACTTACAATTTATAATTACTATTTATTATTATTATTATTATTATTAATTCACAATTCAAAAACAGCATACAAATACGGTAAAAGAAGCAAGCACCTTCAGAGACCAGGAAAGCACAAGTTTAGAGGTTTTTTTTTTTTCTTTTGCTTATCAAATTCTAGCCGTGCTTGGGTAGCTGGAAAAAATTTAACCTCGTTCCCCCCTAATTCAAAAACGTCCCGCTTCCCCTGGTGATAATAATCCATCCCAGTATACTTTATATCAATTTACTGATACCCATTTCACAGCTGGATAGACTGAAGCAGTGTGAGTAAAATGCATTACCCAAGGACAAAATCAACTGGCAGGTGTGAGCCTCAAATTCCAGCGTTTTCAATGGAGATTCAGAATTGCAACCACTGCTCCAACTGCTCACTAAAGCAAAGAATTAACTGTTCATAACTTTTACACTGGATAAAGCAACGCATCACAGATTGGATGCGAGTCAGTCAATGATTTTCTTGATTTTAATTGCATTATTTGATGCAAAAGTATTTGATAACAATTTTGAAATATACTAATTCTAAGTTGATAAATTCTTTCTACTTCAAAATTTGTAAGTGAACATTTAAATATTGCTTTATGATTTCATTGGGGTATAGTACATTTTTAAGGTTTTTTTTATATAGCCTTATACATAAATGATTGTTATAATTTTTTTTAAATATTATGTAGTATTTATTTTGTCAATCTTGGGCTGATTTAGTCTACTGTTAAGTTAAAAGATATATTAAATCTCACATTAAATGGCCACCTTCAATTTTCATGAGCTTGTTCCAATTCATTTACATATTGTAATATAGTATTCACTTAATATTGAGGTAAAAAATACTTCATCTGTCAAGAACAACTCAAATTATTTTGTTTTAAATGTAACTTTTTACCACAAAACCTAATCACAGAAATATGGGGTTGGAGTCCGGCAGGGAATAGTTTACTATTCTAGTTAAGTTACATCTTTATTGTAAAGCGCCTAGAGAGATTGTGGATCTATTAGGCGCTATATAAATTATTATTATTATTGTTATTGTTATTTTATTAAAGATATTATCAATTGATTGCTCTAGGTTTAATAGTAGGACATTTAATCAGTGATTTTTTTTGTGCAGTAGTTTCATTTATTTTTTGTGTTTTCAATTGTAGGGCATAGGAGACACAAATCTTGGTTATCAGTGTTTGCGTTTAGCGATTTCGTCAAATAATGATCATGCTGAGGCCTACAACAACCTAGGAGCATTGGAACTACGTAAAGGTCGGATCGAACAGGTATGTCATCATCCTAATGATTATTTAAAAGCGTATTCCTTCCAAAATTCTGTGTTGTCAACAAAAAAAAAAAAATATTATAAACAGCTTTATTTTCTCGCACTCTTAATTTTTGCGAATTTCGCAATGACTCGACCATAGCAAAAATAAGGGCGCGCGAAAATCGTGAAGATTTTATTTGTCAAAAACGGTTTTAAAAACAGATTTTCTTAAAGATGTTATAATGTATAACATAAATGATCTTGTCTCTTTGTTTAATTGTCAATCATTCATGGATCACAAAAAAATACTACAAACAGTAAAGTAATATGACTTGATCTCGTACGAAACAGAGCCGAGTGTTGCCGCTATCGGGACCCACAGCATGGTCTCCCCCAAACTGAAGACCGATACGAGGCTGAGAAGATTGTCTAAAAACATGTTTATTTTAGTAATAATTTTGGCACTTTTCACAAATTCATATGTAATAAATGTATCTCTTAAATGAGTTTTGGCTTTTGGCCTAGGCCTACTTAGGTTGGTTGGGCCTAGAGACTCAATGTAGGTAACACAGAAGGATCGCGAGACCTGCTAGATAAATCAGTCAGTCATAGAGGTAGGTGGATCGTGCCTAGACATTGTCAACATGGACAAGTTCTATCATTTTCAAAACTAACATCATCGTCTCCAACCAAAAAATAAGTTTTATGAACAAATAATAAAGGGTAAAAATCGCAAAAATATATATTAAAACGTTCCATCGCGAAATTAAAAGGTCACAAATGTTTCAAATCGTGAAAATTTAGGGCCGCACAAATAAAGGGTTTTACAGTATTCCAGGTGTTACAATTTGTATTCAAATTCATAAGTATAATACTGATCTGACATGTTGATGTCATTGTATTACTACAAAACATTAAAAAATGCAAAATTTAGAGTAAATATAGAATTAGGATAAATATAGAATATGATTTTTTGGGTCGATCCTAAAAATAAAGTGGATGAATAAACATGAAAGAGTTTGATAATTATTAGCATTTTTTAAACGAGAATAAAATTAAACGAGTATACAGGTAACTAAACATGTTTATTATTTTAGAAATAATAAAAGAATAAATGATAAAAAAAATAATTCATAATTAATTTTGGTAGAAAAAAAAAATTAAATTTGTAGAAGACTTTTTATTATTTGATTAGCTTATTAATTTATTATTGAATTTAATTTTCATTAAAAAAATAGTATAGAATCTTTAAATAATGAATAATGTATGAATAGTTAACAATTTCCAAATGTTTCCCTTAATAGGGACACCTTTCTGTACCAGAAGGTCACACCTATGTGAGTAGGCAGTGCTCATTTATAAAATATTTGTTTTATTGCATTATTTCTTCTGTTTATTTATTTTTTTCTTATTGTATCAATCAGTACCAGCTACCTATTGTAAAGAGGTATTTCATCTCAATCTCCCAAAAAAAATTAAAAAAATAAATAATAAATAAAAATTTACCTGTTCATTATTTCTAAAATAATAAACATAAGTCAGTTACCTACATACTTTTAAGTTTTATTCTCAAGTAGAAAAAAATTATTGAACTCTGTTAGGCATGGCCTAGATGATTTGTTTGATAATTCTCCATTTGCTAGGCTAGTTAGCTGTAGATTGTATCCATGCATTGTCATCCAGGCTATTCGCTCCATAGAAAGTGCCGCTTTTGCAGGCAGCACATAACTGGATACTTGGGTTTAGTTGTTAATTTTCAGCCCTGTATATAAGCATGTATGAACATAAAATTTAAACATTGAAACTGTAGAACATTAAAAAAATCACTTGGTTATCATTTATTTATTGAAAACAGATCTTTCTCTTTTGTCACATCTACACTTTGGAATTCTTTGCCATCTTCCATTTCACATTCCACAAATATATCTATTTTTAAATCCAAGTTAAAAACGCATCTCTTTAAGGAAAAATTGTAACCATCAGTCGTAAAGTGCATTTGATTTTAACTTGTTATTAAATTTGCTCTATATAAATTTTAAATTATTATTATTATTAATGCTACAAAAATGAGAAAAGCTTAGAAGTAACTATCAATCATCATTCCTGTAAAAAAAACTAGTAAAAACAACTTAAATTAAAAATTTAAATTACTATGAACAAGTTAATTTAAAAATTAATTTATTTGTAACTTAATTTTGCCTATTCCTTTCTATTTACAGGCTAGAGCATTTTTCCAGTCTGCACAAGCTTTAGCGCCACACATGTTTGAACCACATTATAACTTTGCATCGCTCTCTGATCAGGTATCCCTTATTTTATTTGTAATCTTGTGGGCAGTAACATAAAAAAAATAAAGTTATATGTGAGGTCTCATCACAAGATGAGTTTCATGGTAGGAAAATCGGAAATTGATTTATTGGTACTTTCTACTAGTGCTGTAATCTACACTTTAAATGACATTCATTAGATGAGTAGATCCAAAGATATGAGCATTTGAAGTTTTAATTGAAATACGGTTTTGAGAAAATCGTCCATGAAGCAATCTAAAAATTAACCAGCAAAAGAATTTAAATTTCAGAAAATTTGCATCAAGGACACTTTCCTGCATGAAAATTGACCTAAAATGTAAATAATAATGAAATATAAGTATCATGGTATTCATAAATTGATTAAATTTCTCAGCTCTCTTTGATCTCACCTATGATGCAACTCATTTTGGGGTTAGAACTCGCATATTTTTGCTAGTTATTGACATGAGGGCTTTATATATAGGCAGCTTTTGATTTACGATAGTAGACAATGAAGACGAAGAGATAAAGCTGGTTAAAGTCACCATCACATACAAAATGATTCTCCTGTGTGTACATTTCTTTTGATATTTTACTGATTAATGAGTGGGGAAAAAGTTACCCAAGTGTGATTTGAACAGTACAAATGTAATCCCTGCTATTGTCCATAGTACACTGGTTTCTTTTTTTCATAATTGGCTCCCGACCTGTTTATGGTGCTTGCTATCATCAATTTTGGCTTTCTGCATGGCATCGCTGCTTCCGTATGGCTAATCGTAAAAACTGTGCGATTTATTGAGTCGGGAGGGTCACAGCTGGATTTGGTGCACGCATGGAATTCAGGTGTTATCATTGTGACTAATTTTATGACCTTTGATTGATGCAGGAGTTAGTATGATTGTGGCACACTAGATGCACAAGTGGTGCACAAATATTTTGGGCCGTAAGATGCTCCACTCCATGTTGAAATTTTTCTTTTTTGCGACTATACAACAGCCGTACACCTTTGAACAATTGGCCGTATATGCCGTGCACCCATCAAAAGATTTTTGTGATAAGGTATGCTTGAGGAATATATGCGTGGAATGCTTTATTCTTGTTATATACCTGTGTACTGTCAACATTGGTTATGCGGCAATTTCAAAGATTCGCTTGCGGCACGTAAAAAATGTATTTCTCTTGCAATCGATTTCTACCATTTGGTCGTGCGACAATTGTGTAAGCCCCTTAAGATAGCCTGATTCATGTTGCACATATTTTTTTTTCTGTCTTACAGGTTGGGGATTTACAAAGCAGTTATAACTCGGCGCAGCGTGCAGTGACCGCTTACAGTGATCACTGCGACTCAAAAGACCTTTTAAAACAACTTAAAAAACACTTTGCTTTACTCTAGGATATTTTTGCTAAGTATGCAATATTTTTTTTCAAATGTATTATATTATTTATATAAGAAGCCATTTCCCGGTTCCACTACAAATGTCACTGTCCCATAACTCCATAAATGGGATCAACTTTGACTTGTCCAGGATAAAATTATATATTTTATATTTTTATGGACTGCATGTGCAGCATACAGACTCTTAACCATTGCAAAACCTATACTCATAGGGTTTCAGATGGTTTGAAGGTTTTGTATACCTTGACCTGGCTTGACATTGACCCCATTTACAATATGATTGGGCCCTGGGCCGGCCCAGGATCACGTACAATTGGGGCCGATTCAAAGAAAACACACCGGAAGCACAATTAATTTTAAAAAGTACAATTAGCTCTGCTTCTGTGATTAATTGTCGTAGATTTGTACTCACAGAGAGTAGCGTTTTGTATGCTGCCACACTGTATATTTATCTGTATTTAGACCTTTTGCACTGCTATTGTCATATTATTTTTGTAAAGCAATAAAGCAAAGAGCAGGGACGATAAAAATGTCTTAAATACTGGAGATTGGAAAGTCAGCATCCTTTGCAGTGTTTTGTTGATAATGAGAGGTCGCTCTCATGTTCTATTACGGTTCACTGCATAAGCCAGCATAACTCATTTGGAACACCTCATGAGGTTGTCTAAATTTGGGCTGCTCCAGAAACAGCCCAAAGCACTTGGCATGTTTACATTATCAATTGCTGGGCCTGGGTTGGTCCAGATCATAGTGTAAATGGGGACATTATTAATGCACATGCACAGTGGAATCCATGAAAGGGAATATTTTACATTATTGTGCAATGATTTTGGGAGAGGTTGTATGTTTATGGTTAATCTAACTGTAGAAGGTATTGTAAACTCTTTTTCTCATGATTTTTTTGGCTTTAATAATAAAGTGTTATATCATGAAATTAAGGGTTTTTGAAATTCATTTTTTAACTGAAATAACCGCAGCCTAAATCCTTGAAGAAAATAGAAACTGGTAATTTTGCTTTGGTTGAATACACAGGAAACCAAAATGAAAAGAAATGTATCTTTTGCCATTGATTGATAGTGTTGTAATCTACACTTTAAATGACATTCATTAGATAAGTAGATCCAAAGATATGAACATTAGAAGTTTTAAAGGAAATACGGTTTTGATAAAATCGCCCATAAAGCAGTTTAAGAATATAATAATAAAAGAATATAAATTTCAGAAAATTTGCATGAAGACTGGCCTAGAATGTATACAGTATACTGTATTAATGTAATATAAGTGTCATGGTACTCATTGATTAAAAGCAAATTTCTCACTTGGATCTCAACTATGATGTGACACACTTTGTAGTGAAATCTCACATTATATTTTAGCAAATTATTGATTTGAGGGCTTTATTTAAAGGCAGCTTTTGATTTACGATGGTAGAAAATGATGACGGAGTAAAACTGGTTAAAGTGATCAACCAAAATCCTTGAAGGAAATAGAAACTGGTAATTTTTCTTTAAATGAATTCACATGAAACCAAAATGAAAACAAATACCGGTATATATTTTTCCATTGATGTGTGTCCTGGAGGAAATAATTTGTATTTCCTCCATTCCATCAATTAAGTGCACAGGTGTTTCAGACAGTTTTAATTGAGAAAACAAGAATTGAAAAAACATTGCAATTGCAAAAATAGGTTGTTAAAAATAAAGTTACATACATTAAGGGTGGCATTTTTTTTTTTTTTTTTGCAGAATTACATTTTTTTCAATTGAAATATTCACAGCCTACAACATTACAAGATTTAGTAATTGGTACAATGTTCTCCTTATTTGAACTGACAGTGAAACCTAAATAGAAATGTGTATTTTTGTCAATCATTATACATATCTGGAGGACATGATTATTATTTCATTTCGAATGACCATTATTTCGTCAATTCCATCACAGTACAGGTGTTTCAGACCTTTGGTATTCAGGATAACAAAGGTTCTAAAAAAAATGAGGAAATAGGTTGTAAAATATAAAATAAAAATTAAGGGTTGCAATATTTATATTTTATGAAATAAAGAAAAAAAAATGATTTTACATAATGGCCTCATGGCAAAACATCACTTTGGTATTAACAGAACCCATTGTGAAGTAGTAGACATTCTTATATTATTATGAAAAACTGTGTGGTTTGTTGAGGTTGAAGATTTAAGCCCATTGCTAAGTAAGCATGACATCTTATTTTATGAAAATTATATGTGAAAGTTCTTTGAGATAAAACCAAAATTATGCTTACTTCTATACCTTTAGGAAGTATAATGCATACTTCAAGCAATGAGATACACGTCATCGTGACAAGATTTAATATTTCGACAAATTATGTCATCATCATTCCTGATGATGACATAATTTATGTTGAAATATTTAATCTTGTCACGATGACGTGTATCTCATTGCTTGGAGTATGCATTATACTTTCTTTACTTGAAGTTGGTTAGTGAACTTTTCGGATTTTGTATACGTTTATTTATTAAAAATTCAGCACAAATTCATAAAAACAAGGTGACCAAAAGTGTACCAAGAGGATACTATGGAGAGAAAGTCCAACACAAATGTGGCCTCTGAACCTAGCAAGTTGAAGAATGAGGATCTCCATGAAAATATTTTTTTTCAGATGTGTGTTGTCTGATGGGGAATTTCATCATAATTTTTACAGTGATTTCATACATTATATCAAAGCACAAATAAAAAAAAACTAAAGTAAAAGTTTTGAGAAAATGATGATTGAAAGTTAATGTTAGTTAATTAACATTATCACTCTAGTTTCTCATTAAAACACTATTTTAAATCTCTAAGTTATTGACTTCAAATAAAGTATAACTTGTAATCTGATGTGAATGGTTGTAAATTCCAAAAATAGGAAAACCCATCACGCTAGAGATTTTCAACATGCATAACACTTCAATTTAGTTGATTTACCTACGGCTGTAACTTGCCAGAGCAGGTTGTAGCTTTACAATAAGAAGTCTCGTTCAAATGTAAAAGGACAAAAATGGGTAACATACTGTGTACCATCACTACACCTGAAAGATGGGTACACTGTTGTACCATCAGATGTACCTATAAATGAAACCCACAGGATGTGAATTATGTATATGTTTCTTCTAAACTAGCAGCTATTGTGTGGAAAAACTCACAGAATTTTGTATAGCGAGGATACCATTAGTAGGAAGAAAAACTGCTATGCTTTTTTAGTCAACCCAACCATTTGTAATTTGTATTTGGGTATATTTATGGTGAAATAAATCAACTATGAACTATAACTGTTAACCCTAAAGGGCAAATTACATGAGAGTGTGATGCCTAACTAATTATGATACAGTTGTTTTCTGCCTACCAGTGAGATTCTTTTTCGAGATCCTAATCTAGTCAACCCAGCCTACAGCTTATTGATTTGATTTTTATTTTTGATAGTTATTTAATTGTTGCTGGGGGTTATGGTTATACACAATGCTTGTTATTGTTAAATACTGTGCCTATGTATTTTTTAAATACTTTTCCAAGTTATGAAAGTGTAAAACCAATGCATGATCAGATGTTATAGCACTGTATTTTATTCATATCTGACAATAAAGAGAATTTTGAATCTTAACATAATTGGCCATCAAAACACACCCATGATAAACTAAAATTTTATGGATTAGTTCCTTTTTTCTTGTGATGTACATGATGCCATGCCACTCTAGTTTCTCATTAAAACACTATTTTAAATGTCTAAGTTATTGACTTCTAATAAAGTGTAACTTGTAATCTGATTTGAATGGTTGTAAATTCCAAAAATAGGAAACCCATCACGCTAGAAGTTTTGAACATAAATAACACTTCAATTTAGTTGATTTACCTAGGTTGTAACTTGCCAGATCAGGTTGTAGCATTACAATAAGAAATAAAAACTAAATTTTATGGAGTCATTCCTTTTTTCTTGTGATGTACATGATGTCATGCTGACCATTTCTTAATTTTTTCCTCTTTCAAGCCTCCATATACAGTATGCACAAAAATAATAGATTGTGAGAATAGGCAGTTCACACTCTAGCTTTGCTATATAAAAACTAGAGAATTATATAGGTATTGATGGGATTGATTCAGAATCTTGGAGGCAAATATTTTAGCACAAACCTACCGTACCATAACACTGTCTTTTGTGAGGAATGGCACTCTGTTACTCAAAGTAATAAGATAACAAAGCTGTTTTGGAATCACTATGTGTAACTGTAGGATAGGTCACTTCACAGTAATCACCTTCTATTAAAAGAGTATTTAAAATGTAATCCCTGATACTGTCAATAATTTATATTTTTCATTGTGTTTATGATGCAGGCAGTATTTTTTAAAAATATTTCCGGTGATGAACATTAATAGTGAATTAAGAAATCAGTGGCATATCCAGCACATGCTCGGGGTGCTCGAAAACACACCTTCAGAGGCAAAAAACCATAAAATTACGATATAAATGTGAAAATCTGCTGGGCTTCAAGCACCCCCTTAGTAGAAATGGGCACCACAACATCATAAATAGCACTATAAAGAATGTTCCAATGGGGTGGCAAAGGGGAAGGGAATTTCTGCCATTCTGATACATTCCACATTTGATACACCCAGTGGGTGTGATCTGACTGAACCCCTTCCCCACTTAAGTTAAGGGTCACAGACATAGAAAAACAGGGATACTGAAATAATGAAATGGCCCTCTAAGTTAATGTTTTTTTTTGCTAATGCCATCAGTTTAAGCAAGCCGTTATTGAAGTTCATCATTTATAATTGGAACTGAATTTTGAGGGGACCTGATTCACCACAATTGTTTATTTTGAGAAACCAATTGTGCATATGCGGTACTGTAGGCATCGGCCTTCACAATAGCGAAAACTAGAACAACCCGTTAAAATTTAGCATTTTGCACAAATCACTACTGTTGATTATGGAGAATTTCTAAGTAATATGCCTAGCCATAATACTAATAAAGCTACAAAAATTGCTGTTAATATTTTTCATGAATATATGCGAGAGAAAGACATGATTTAAAGACTTAGGCAGGGGGGAACCTAGGCTTAGGATGGCCTAGATGTAGGCTAGGCCCTGACAATTCTGAACTTGCAAATAAACTATTTAAATAATAATTATAATATTATAATATTGAATGCTTATTTTTCCGGGGTACATCGAAAAATATTGTATCGCTGTTGCAAAATATTAAATGAAACGTAGAGCCAATATCTATGATGCCGTGATTAAATTATACTATATTAAACTGTGTATGATCAAGTCTCAGGCGCGGATCCAGACCTTCGCACCGTTCGCCATTGCGAAGGTCAGACGACCTCAGACTCTGGTACCTCACCACAGGGGCCATAAGCGACCCCCGGACCCCAGCTTCTTCACATGGGTTTTGTGAAAGTCACAGTACATGTCTAGATCCGCCCCTGAGTCTAATGTAAGCAGTACGATTCAGTGTTGAGAAATCAAGATTTGTTATTAATAAAATAGAGAGCAATTTTTCAAACACAAATGGCCCAGAGTACATGAACGTACAGTACTCTGACGGGAGCCCTAAATAATAGCAAATATAATTACCTGTGCAAGGAACAGAACCCTTACCCATACTATTGCAATACACAATTTGATCAATACAACATAAGTAACTTTTTTTTTCAAATATAAAAACATCTTTTAAAAGGACATTCTTATTTTTTGCCATCATTTTTGCCATCATTGTATTTTGTGAGAAGTTTTCCCTTTCGATCTGTATTATGCAAAAGCGCATAATAAAGGCCCCCAGCATTACACCCTATACACGCCTGAATTATTTTATTTATTGGCATTGAATGTTTTGTTATTTACAGCATAAATAAGTACTGTACTGTGGAGTTGTAATAATATCGAATGCCTACATTTTGTTTTCTTTTCAATTCATTTCAAGTCATAAAGGCTTGTTTACATTATTATTGTTATTATTCCACAACCCCAAATGCTGAATATCATTGTTACACTAGAGATCGAATGCTGAATTTTTCAGGTCAAATCTGAGATCGAGACATTACGTGAGAGTGGGGTTCATAGTGTTAGTTGTCACCAGATGTGAACAAATTTATAAGAAAACATGCACAGAAAAATGTAATTGTATATTTTAATATAGAGCGTAGGGGAATGAACTGTTAACAGCAGATTGTGTGGTACTTTGGCCAGTTCTTTTCCGTGACCTAGCTGTCAATATTTTAAGAAAGTCCTCTGCTTATATACAGCTGAAAAATAAAACTGCAATAGCACCAGATTTTTTTTAAGAAAAGAGAAGGCCAAGATAGAGTAATATTCCAAAGTTAAACTTTGCTTTGCTTCTGTTCGCACTAAGTTTACAGGGAATGTAGCTAGAAAAATCCAAGGGTGGGCCAGCAACAATGTAAGGGTGGGTGGCATTATGACTAAAAACTATTCTTACCTTTTCAGAGGCTTAGGATGGGTGGCAGGTTGAAATTAGGCTGTGTGGAAGGTCTTAAAAAAGCAAAAGCTTTAGGGTGGGTAGAACATTTTTAGGGTGGGCCGGCCTGCCCACCTCTGCCCTGCATAATTGCATCCCTGGGTTTATTTGGTATGATTATTTTGACATCATTTACACACCCCTAGATTGGGAAAATGTTTATAATCAGAATGTTCTTAAATGACAGGACTGACAGAATGTTTTTTTAAAGTGAGGGGGCAGA
>JAOTQE010137905.1:0-11800 GCA_025631205.1 Nesometra sesokonis
TTCATTGATTACTTCCAAGATCATATATGACAACGTCAGACTACACTTTAGAAAATTAATACTAAAAGTATTTTTTTTAGTATTGAATGCAAAACCATAATGTAAAAAATATACCTATACCTGTATAAAGAGCTTATTATTAGGTGATGATGTGATTACTCAATGCATGTCAAGGCCAGTGCCGATGTAGGAGGCATGCGATGAAAATTAAAAAGGTTCACCCTTACCATCACAAGCCAGGTCAAATGATATACACCCTTAGGCCTACTGTTTTACTTCATTGCAAGAACGCAAACTCAGGGAACCCCCAAAATACCATTTTTGTTTGTCTTATTTTAAACAAGGACAATATTTCCGCTACCTGATAATTCGCACTTCTCCGTTTGAAATCCTGGTTACGACCCTGATGTAGATGGCTGTAAATAGCCATACACGCACGAATTTACAGCGTGTAGAACACCCACCTAAACCTACATGATCCTCTTTTAAGTCCTGTTACGTTTTGGATAATTTTTATGCCAGATTCGTAGAAAATATCTCAGTTACAAAAGGAAAATGAGTAAAAACTTATACTCATGGATGCTCACCTGAAGCTGAGGATCTACAACTGTTATTATTGTTTTGGACATGTCTGCAACTCTCATTAAATCTAAAACAATAATATCTTTCAATGCTCTGTCATCGGGATAGTACATGATCTCACCAATATCATGTAGATATTCCAATAACACTCTTTGTCCTTCCTTTTTGATTCCACATTGTTCGACTAAGGCCATGATCTGAGGAAAATAGAAACTACATGTTGCCAACTATATCCACAAAAATTAAGTTTAAGTTTGTTAAGTAGTTAATTGGAAACTGAAATTGAGCACTTGTGAAATTTAGCGTTTCATGTTTCCAATCATGATGTCGGGAGTGCAAAACTCATTCTGGTCATATGTTTGTGCTCTTGAACGAAGACACATCATCTGTGTTGCCTTTCTCTCTATTATTATAAATGGTCACATGCTTAATGATTTTTTCAACTTTTAAAGTTCTTGTCGACTATTTATTGTACAGAAATGTTACTTCACTAAAGGTCACGATTGACGAAAAACTACTTTATTAAATAGTCAGCGTAAGTTCTGGATCACAAACTTGGTCACAATGTTATTTGATCAATGTTCTGGTAGTGATTATTTGCTGAAGGACTAAATGGTCAAGTAAGGCGGCACAGGGTAAGAGCACAATCAGCAAAAAATGTACTACCTGCTAAATCATTTGAATACGGCATGCTTCAGTAGTTATAGTTGGTTTTCAAACCAGTAGACACTTGTTTACATAAGATAAGATAAAATAAGATAACATATACTTTATTGAATAAAAAAAACTTGCTTTAGGTCAGTATCACAGATACAGTACATATATGACAGTGTTAATCAAGATTCAATTGTACTAAAAACAAAAATATTAAACATTATTTGCAACAAAAATACTATTTGGTACAAAACAGTACGATAACGTGAGGTTTTGATATTAGGAGCCCTCAAACGTCTGCCTGACGGAAAGTAAACATAACAATGGTGTAGAGGATGATAATCGTCATTAGCAATCTTATTAATGGCCTTATTAACAGCTAGATTATAAATAACATCGAGATCCCGAGTTATAATGTTACAACAATTATTATTTTTATGGAGGAATATGAAGGGCGAAATTTATAGAGAGTAGAATTCTAAGGTAGATACCTCTCTAGTTTTTTAAGCAATCACTATTTTCTTTTTGTTAAAACTAAATACTAGACTATTACCTTACTGGTTTCTTGATAGATATGCTCGCCTTTCAACTTCTGGATTTCTTGGTGAAACAGCAGCCATTTTAATGGTAGGCGTCTTACCATTTTCTTTGCCAATGTTAGGATTTCTGTCATGATATTTGAGGCATTACTCTTGAAGAATGGTAAACTGTTTTCAATCGCATGTATGGCTGTTACCATTTCCTCATAAGGTTTACCTTCAAGCGCTTTCCAAATTTTATCGAATATTTTGTTTTTCTGAAAAAAACAAATGTAGCGTTATGCGAGACACGTGTTAAATTGGATTTTTTGAAATGGCTATTTTAATTCATGGTTCCAGTAATTATTAAGAACAAGCTTTTATTTTATTCTGCATCACATAGTTACATGCAGTGACGAAATTCATTTTATGTATTTATTTATTAGTTATTAGTTTTTTTAATTGTTGTTATTATTATTGTGTATCCTCTATCAACTCATTACTTTAATTATATGTTATATTTAAAGGCCAAAACCCGACAAGCGAAAGCTTCTTTTTTGGTCTTTTTGTCATGTAAATTTTCTTTTGTAATTTATATGTATATATAATTCAGTGTGACAATAAAGATTGATGTAAATTTACGTGAGTTTCATATGGTATAGTACATTTTGTATAAAGGATTTATATTTATGCCGTATGTTTTCTTACTGTATCTCTTGTTATTAACCTTTGTTTGTTGTTATTAAACTATTGCAGCACAGAAAAATCTATACAGTATAAAATTTTAATTGATATTTATTTTATAATAAAATTTCTTATTTTATAATAATTCTATCTCCTCTTCTGCATTATATAGTTCCAGAGATTTATTTGAGTTTCATATGATATAATAAATTTCTTTTATATACTTCCATAAATAGTAATAATCACAATAGAGTGGAACTCGAGGTTGGTGAAGATGCTCAGCTGACTCTTGATACAAAAATATGCCTACTCTAAATATATACAGTACAGCATAGAGCTTAAAATATAGCTCTCCACCAACAGCTTGAAATCAGAATGTTGAATGTATTAATAAATGATTAATTAATTGAATGTCTACATGTTACGCAGCATTTACCTTAGATGTTCGTTCTTCGTCAGTCTCCCCAAGACTGTTGAGATGAGTACCTATCAACAAAACAGGTGGACAAAGTCTCCCATCCAGTTTAAATTGCTTACAACTTGTATAGACTGAACGAATTCCATAAAGAATAAAATCCAGATTTGACATGCGATGTTGGTATGTTTTACCCTATAAATCAAAATTAAAATAAATAAATTTAACACTTCCATTTACAACGAAAACACCTGTAATAAAACATGGCAAAATAGCAGTATTTATGTGGTAAACGTATCTGAGGGTATGAGAATTGGCTGGTCATTTAGGCCTAGATAAGCGAATGTTTAGGAAAACCATCATTTTTTAATCTGTCAGTAGTGCAAATGCACAATTTATTTTCCACTGGGATATGTATGAAAATGTGTACAGTATAATATTGCTACCTTTTAAACGACCTTAATCAATAATTGATTATGAAAAAAAAAAATAAAATTAGGTATGAAAAAAATATAAAAGGTCAAACTACAATAAAAACATTCTTGTCTCAATAGACCTTTGTAAAGAGATAAATATATGTTGATATGCATATGTTTGTATTTTCTTCAGAATGCAGAGATGCTACTACCGGTTTTCTAATCTCGAAATGTGAATATTTACGGTAGATAATGAGAGTTATTATTTAGTGATAATAAAGTCATAAACACGTATGTAATTTGGACAAATAGCAAAAAAAACATGTTGATTTCAAACATTATCTAAAATTCTATAGTGGTTAATATTCAATATTTATTAATTTCAACAATCATCTTTAAACATGTTCCCCATGTAATGAGTAGGTGGAGAGTCGTGTTCTTCAACAGAAATGACGTATGCATTTAAGTATTATACAGTGGATATACGCTTCACTACGGAACTTTCTTATTTTGTATCGATAGTTTCTTGGCGGTGAATATGATAATAAAACTGAATGAAGGACTCTTGGTGCTTATTTTGTTGGGAATGAACATGAACACTTACATTCGTAGGATTGACAACCTTAGCTGGAGAATCAAGTTCATCATCAAGGTTAAACACCACACATGCAACAGCAAAGGATACTACATAAATCTAAAAGACAAGTAACCATTCTAAAATATCACAACATATCAAATAACATAGCCAGAATTTGTTAACTTTGATCTATACTTTAGGATGAGATTACCACATGATTTTTGTTTTGGTAAAAGTTATTCATTTATTGGATAGGCCCTATATTATGTATGTTTACGAATATAATAAATTATAACTCAATTATGAAAATGTTAGCTACCATAGCCATGCCTATACAGTAACTCTACGACTTATTTGCTATTGGTAGGAGGTGATATAAATAAATCAATAGGCCTAATTATTTTGAAGAATTGTACCATATTGGTTAAAGGAAGTATTAAAACCAGATAAAATAAAGGTGACTAATAAGCCACGGTTTCAACTACGCATGTGCAAGATTAAGTTCAAGTCATAGAACGACGCTCGGCAATTATTTTCTTGGCTTATTTATTTTATAAGCAGCGCGTCCTTCTATGACTTGACCTTAATCTTGCATATGCGCAGTTGAAACCGCAAAATGGCTTATTATGCCGCAGCTATGGAATTTCCTAAGCTGGATATAACGTTTCGAGGTTGAAGGCCCAGGTAGGCTGACGTAAAAAAACATGCCAAATTTTAGGTAAAGTCTTGATGCCTAATTGTCTG
This sequence comes from Nesometra sesokonis, assembly GCA_025631205.1. Lineage (NCBI taxonomy): Eukaryota > Metazoa > Echinodermata > Crinoidea > Comatulida > Antedonidae > Nesometra > Nesometra sesokonis. The sequence continues at coordinate 4,591 of JAOTQE010137905.1, forward strand.
ATTGATATTTCCCCGGCAATATCAACTGTCAGAGGCTATGTATTTTTTTAAATATACTGACTTTGGCTAGCCAAGGGGCCAGGCCAATTTCAGCTTCACATTTGGTAAAATATAATATTATAGGCCTATGTCTTTGAAGGGAATAGATAAATATTTCACTTGTTGTGGCTCCTGATTGTAAAATATTTCCCAACTCGTCCAAATTACAGTATATTAAAATCCACCTCAAGGGCATACAATATTAGACCTACATATAGTTACCCGCTGTAAAACGTGATATATCGGCTGGCCTCCAAAATCAAGGATATTCATAATAAATTCATTCGTAGGTGTTTGCCATTCGCTTGTTGATTCTTTTGTGAACATTATCTTTTCTTTAGGTTTGGTAGCAATGCTTTCTGATATATTTCCCGTTGATTGTGCCGCTGATAATTGTTGAGAGTCGTCTGTTTTCTTTGGTTCCACTGGTTTTGATGAGGATTCCTTTCTTTTAGTTTGTATGCTTTTTTTTTTTGGTGAAAACAATTTAAACACTCTAGATACTACGTTTGGCTGTAAGAAAACAGTATTTTATTTACTTAACTTTTGTGTTTTAAATCAAATTAAATTCAATATTCAATTCAACTTTTATTTCAGACAAAGTCCATATATCAGAATATCAGAAATAGGCAGTACGGAAAAGAACCATTATATAAATAGTAGTAAATAATAAAAGGGGAAGTACTGTAATGTAATGTAATGTAATATAATATAAGTATAAAGCAATTGATATTCTAAAACACTGATGAAATACAATTTAGAATGACCTAATGTAAGTACAGTAGTTTATTTCACCTTTCATACTTTTTTACTCTGTTAAAACATAATTACAGAGAGGTTTAATTAACAAATTCTCATTCTCAAGAACACGTTTACGAAAACTAAAAACCGAAGCTCGAAGAAGTTCCGGAATGATGGTATGTTGCTAACATACATTTTACTAGGGTATGTAGTATTTTTGTTTACTTAAAAACGCTTTTAATCACAAGAGGGGATTTATATTCTGAAATGAAATAATATGTATTCACTGTTCTATATTAAAATAAACATTGTAAGATTTATTCTGTAAATTGCAATGTATTTTTTATGTTGAAAAGCCTACTGTATCTTTATTTGTCGAACTCGCGAACACACTTTTAGGTTGCTGCTTCACGTATAGTAAACATTTATTCAACATAGCTAGAAATAGAATAGAGTCCAATTATCTATTTACACCAAAAATTATACCTGTAACTTCATGTGATGATTTCAGATGATGATTTTAATTAATTTATTGATAGCTGTATTTGTTGATAGCTTTGAAAATCTACACTATTTAAAGTACAAAATATGACAGGGTAAAGAAAAAGGAGCGGTAAGTCGCAAAGCTAGTTTTCCACATTAGGTAAAAACACAACAAAATAGCGATTTTTTCAGAAAACCTATTGCTTAAACATTCAATAATACCGATTTTACCGTGAACACTAGATATTAACCAAAATCACGGAAAAATTGGCAAGTAACATTGTTTGCGTATCAAATTCACAACGGGTACAGGCCCTTATAGACCGCACCGATGGTAATGTTCCATGTATTAAAATGGCAATTATCCATGCATTGTAAACACCATGACCAATGTTAAATCTAATTATGTGTTTAAGACAGATTCCTAACAAACAACAGCAACATGTTATCATATGCTCTGAAACTTTGATGATGTTTAATACGTCATGCTGTTTTACATTTTAAAAGTTTTAAAACATTTCTCTTGTGGTCGGATCTTCAGGCTTTTAATTTTATAATCGAGTCAATCAATGGTTCAGGTCATATACATATTTTTCGACACTTATAAAGTAGATGCACTAGTTACTTACTTAATCAGACATGAACCTATAGAGCTTAAAATCATCGAAACTACAACATTACTGTTATTTACGGTCATAAAAGTCAGTTTCTGTATTACTGACAATTTAAATCATGATTTGTTTTACAGTATTTTTACTCCTAAGAGACACTAAAAACAATATTTTGAGTAAAAATATTCATCAAAACGCTACTTCTCATTCTTACGGGGTTTTGTTTGGCTTCCGGTTCCTTCTTTCGTACTGTCGGTTTTTGTTTTGCTTCAGGTTTCTTCTTTAGTACTGTTTGTGTAGTTGATGCTATAGATTTACCTTCGTAGATGACAGAAACAGGAGCTGTTGATAACAATAAATACATTGAGTGGTGACTCAAGAGCAGTAGCGGCGCCAGGAATTCCCCGACAGCAGGGCAAAGCCCCCGAGAGGGGGCACGGGTCCCCGACGAGTTTAATTTGAGGTAGGCGTGTCCCCGGTTTCCAGTCTGACGAGCAAAAAAAAAACGCTATTTGCCGTCTTTTGCGTGTTTTTTTAGCCCGTTTTGGTGTTGGGGCTTCATCTGTCCCCCTAGCCTCCCCGTAGCGCCGTTGGTCCAACGCGTTCGACGAACGAGTAACGCAGGATGACGCACGTCTAGCCAATGACAAATCACTGGCAAAAAAAGCAAAAATTCAATGTGCAGCCTGTGCGTCCCCCATACGTCGCCTATACGTGTGAATACCACTTTATGTATTCGTCGTCATCGCTTCGTGCGTCAGGATTTTTTTGTGCATGCACAAAAATGTGCGTGGATCTCGACGCATGAGTGTACTCGCCAGAAGGACGCCAGTCACACGCAGAGCGCGGTTGCACGTTCGGCGGCTGTGTTTTACCGCATGCATGGCGTACACTTAGCGTGCTTCAAACGCATGCGCAGCGAACATACGGCGAATATGAACAAGCCAAACGAGTGCAGAACGGGTCTCTAGCGCACCCAACGTTCTTCTTGCGTGTTCCTAGCGTATACCTGGCGTGTTCGTAGCAAGTACGTAAGATGTACTCAAGGGGTATATAAATGAGTTCCGCACAACCTCCTTGTCACTTCTCCTACCCTCATTGGTGATGACAAAGCTTCCTATCGATCGTGTTTGAAGATCACCTGATGGATGATCCCGACAAGCAGCAACTACAATACGCAATCGCGGTTGTCCAACATCAGCAGAACCTCATACGACTGGCAATTCACCAAGTCAAAGTCATCAGGAGAAGGAGAAAGGGAAGAGGTCAACGGAGAATATGGGTTCGACCATTGATTGGTTGCACACTTTTCGCTGCACTAAATTTGGTATGTCAACAAACGCAAGCAATACGAGGGGACACTTTTATAGGCTTAATCACGTGACTGCTGTCATACGCGGGCTATGGATTGAGCGCGCGGTGCATGCGCTGGCCATTCGTCCAGCACGCTAGCAACACACTGTGCATGCGTTGAGGGTTTTAACATAAGCGCTGTGTGTACGGTCTCTTTACGTTCTTTATACGCCCAGTATACGCGCAGCGCGTCAGCAACATGAATTTTCAATAAAAGTAAAAAAAAAAAATGTTTTACACTTGTCATCGTCTGCTTGCTCCCAATCATCAAATGAATCTTGAATTGATATTTTGTTTTTCGCAATTGCATCTGTAATATCTTCATTTGGATTGAACCTTAAACATAAAAAATAATAATAAGCATACACTTTTGTAAAGTGATATGGGTTATGCTATTAGTTGATATAAAGAAAAAATACCATGGACAATAATTTATCAAAAAGATAAATTATTTGCAGCATATGTGACATATGTTGTAGGTTGATATAATTGATGTGCCGTACATGGTGTGTATTCTTGACTTCTGGTTTTTTTTTTTGTTTACAATTGCATTTTGTAAAATATCACTTGTATTTTACGTTATACTTTAACATGGATGTGTTTTTTTTACTTCTCTGTGTTTTACATTTTGTAAAGTAGGCACTACAAATTTGTTAAGTTTTCTATAAACAATTTTAAGTCTGTTAATTTTAAACTTTAGATAAATAATACACCAGTAAGTTATTAGTGTTTGTTTTTACATTGTATACATTTACAATTTTGTAAAGTTTTTTTTTCATTAAATATTTCTGTTTCTATCCACATGTTTTTGTGTGTTTTTAGTTTCTTAACATGTACTTTAACAGACAGTACTGTATTATAATTTCAATACTATGATGTCAAAAGCGTTGCTTTTACCGCCTGCTAAAACGAAGTTTTTTTCCGGGAAGGTATTAATTTGAACACTATAACTTTTATAAGACACGAGATATTTTCACCAAATTTTAAGGATCCACATATGAATTAAATATTTCAAATGAGTTTGAAATAACTTCCAATGTCACATGACCAAGTTGAATTAAACAAAAAACACCTTTTTGGCTACTACTCCCATACCGAAACTTAAACACATCCTAAAATGTTGAATGTACTCTCCTTACCTAACCCCGACTGACGATTTCGAAAATAGGCAAAGCATGACACATGGCTTAGCCGCCATCTTGGATGAAAAAACACCCTTTTGGTCACTACTCCTAAACTAAAATTTTAAAATGATAAACTTTGGAATTTACACTTCTTACTTTACCATGACCGACGAGTTCGAAAATTGGCATCCCATGTCACATGGATTGGCCACCATCTTGATTTTTTTTAAAACCACCCTTTCAGCCACTCCTCTCATACCAGAATATTTTTACCTCGACCGCGATGTACAATGCTGTTAAATTATAGTATTGTTTTTAATTACATCTCATTGTGACGTAACCTATATTTTATTGTGACGTAATTATTTATATTTTTCAAATACTTTTTCTTGCTTAAATATTTTTTTAATCGTAAATTTCATTGTGACATGATATCAGTCCATTACTATAATACAAGCTTATTTGATTCAAATACTCCATTTTTGCCAATTGTTTACTGGTGATGTCAGTCCCGAATATAAGACAAACTCATTTAACTTACAGTGAGTACTCCACTGTTTTTACCCATTGTTTACTCAAGTACTCCCTTGTTTTCATCTTTCCAGACCGTCAACCCTAACTTGGTCGGATTTTCTGTAATGTTACTTTTTAAATATTTATAAAACTTTTCAATATATGGCCTCCTTCCGTTTTTATAGGATTGTACCAATCTGTTTACCTACATAAACAAAACCTCAAAATTACCTAGCCATGATGTTCCCTGAGATTGTCTAGCGAGGGTAACTAAAAGCAGTTAAGACTACATCAATGCAATTAGTCATTAATAATAATTGAACAGCTCACACATTCCACCCTGGGTCAAGATTCACATGCAGGTCATTACGGTAAAAAGTTTCAAATGGTCAAACTGACATCATATTGATCAGGAAGCATCCTTAGGACTAATTATGTTTATTGTAAAGTTTAGCTTTTTAATATAGGCCTACTGTAATTTCAGTTTTCAAAAATAATGTATAAATGATTCAAATAGATTTATCATATAAATCTGCTATTAATGGTTACAGATGGGACAGATGGGACAGAACAATCGAGGGTGTAATATTTTACGCTTCCTTTGTGTTATTTGTAAGGCTGCAATTAGAATTTATCAGGATGGGATGAATCAAGTTATACTGTATCTTTTATATTACCAATCACACCATGGTAGATCAGGTAAAGAACTTATTTCAAAGCTTACTGGCACAAACATTACTTGGTGTTTTACCTATGCCTGGCCTAAATAAACACTGCGCACAATTTTAAATATTAATTCCAATAAATCTTAATCGTAAAGAAACTCACTTTTTCCTCATAAAAGACTTGATCGTAGATGTTTTACCGGTTCGTTCCAGGCCAAAGAACACAGCTCTCCCTGATTTAACTTCAATTTCACCTTCTTTTAGAGCATCAACAAAAGCGTCCCTTGCTTGAATTCCACGGGCCAGTATCTCGACCGGTATGACCTTCCCTTTAAAATAAATTATCAAAAACTGGAACATTAAAATAATGTTTTATTGAACATTATGTATGTGATATTGCTGAGTTAACACAGAGATAACGTGAGATTGATAGGGTATTGATCCAAATTTTTCTGACCATAATTGGTGTCGGCTTAATTGGACTGATGACTCATTTTCAGAAGCAAGATGATATAATTAGTGGTGGGCTATAAAACGTTGATGTTTCAAAATCCTTAGGGTCCCTGCGTGTTTGAAGCAGCCTATTGTACTGAGCATTTTGAAACCTTTTATAGAAAAATCGGTTGAAAATGAAATGGAGTCGGGCAAAAACGTGAATTGGGTCGTGGCATCCCAATGTTACTAATTGCGTATTAAATCTACTAAAATGATCATAAATTCATTATTCAAAGGTGTATGAAGATGATTTTAGTGATGTGTTTTTGAGGTCAAGAAACTGATTGCAAATAATCAGAAACCCTTAATATACCATAGAAAGCATTGCATTTCTCAAATTGTGTTGTTTTTAGTGCCCGTAGGGTTATGTTTCGAACCATTTCCAGTATTAAAATTGCTTTCACTGATACTAATACAAGAAACTTGCAACAATGCCATAAACATATTTTACTTGGAATTACTTAAGCGGACACCAACTTCCATGAGACAAAAATAGTGCATGTCAACAGCATTATCATCCTCATATGGATCATTTAACATGTTTTACTGGTTGATAACAACTACACAGGCTTTCAGAAGCAGGCAATACATCATCATCAGATCTCTGGGAGAGAGTATCTTCACTGATGACAGAATCTCTTTTACAGAATCTCTATATTGAAGAATCTGTTGCAGCAACTCTGAATCTCAGACAATCCATTTCACCTTCTCTATGTTAGTCATACATGTGAAGTGTTTTTTACAAAGGATATTTGTCAGTCCTCCGAGATTTGCACTATTCTCATTGCTCTTATGCATTACTTGAAGCTCTTTAGAATCTTATAAGCAATGATGGCCACACATCTTCACAATGGGAGCATTTGGGTAAGAAGTTGATTGATGCTGGCAAATCCAAAAAATAGTTTTGAGAACGTTGATTTGACAAGCTTAGGCTATACTGCTGCAACTATCATGTACCATCTGGAAGACTATTAAGTAATCCTTTAAAAAAAAGCAATAACCAGCTGGTACAAGCCTGGAGGATTTACATCAATTGCGAATTCATCCTTATGCATCTGAAGGTTTTTGATTGGTTTACCTACACTGTTACCCTTCTATTTGTCATCATTGTTGAGAAGGCAACTGAGCCAGAACTGCTTCAAATTCTTTACAACTTCACAAAAACCTATCAGCTTGAAATTGAATA
>JAOTQE010137916.1:0-11800 GCA_025631205.1 Nesometra sesokonis
CTATGACCAGTGGTTGCTGAGATCTGGCATGTTCATATAAAATGGCGGCCATTTTTAATTATGCAAATTAGACCCCTACCGGTGGTCCGATTTTGTCCTATTTTGGATATGGTACTCAGAGTGACCCCTCAAACAAGATAAAATCAAAAAACATTCTGTTGCAATTTGTCCGAGGTCAAACCTTATTTTTACTGGACTATATCCCCGAAAATAAGCATTCAATATTATAATTATTATCCAAAATAGTTTACTTGCATGTTCAGATCTGCCAGGGCAAGATGTGGGCCTAGAAATACATCTTCAAATTTCAAATTCACATCCTTCTCTTGCAGATATCCGTGGAAAACATTTCATAGAAATTCTTGTGACTTTATGAATAGTACAGCTATCTTTTTTACTTAGTAATTCTTCATAAACCGTTGTCAATTGTGTGAAATGCCAAATTTCAACTGGTGGTTCAAGCCTATGTCTAGGCCCTAGGCCTGGTTGTGCGCAGCGAACTACAGTACATGACAAGGGCTTGAAGGGTGATTGGATATTACTGCCGTGCGGTGCATTACTATATAATAATTCATAACATTGAAGCTGTAATCAGCACATTTGCATTGGCACCTATCAAGCACCCAATTTTTGAGTAGAGAAAAGCAACATTCTTACTAAAAGAACACACACATCTTAATACTGTGACTCTCTATACTCTCTATTTCGTCATTGGGAGTCTAAACTGAGAATGCTGTCCAACAAAGTGTATTCAATAAAATTGTTTGTGTATTTTTATCAACAGAGTTGCGATATGTGGTCTCTAGGTGTGATACTCTACATCATGTTATGTGGCTACCCACCGTTTTATTCAGAGACGCCCTCACAGAACCTGTCTCATCAAATGCGTTGTCGTATCATGGCTGGGCAGTACCAGTTTCCATCAGAGGAATGGTCCATCATATCTGCCGAGGCCAAAGATGCTGTGCAGAGGTATCTATTTAGGGGGACGTTCACGATTACCAACGTTTTCACGAGCGCACAAACCGTACTCTGGGGATGAGGGGAGGGATTCAACACCTGGCATACAATTTAAAAAAATGTCCATCCATATTCTCGTGTCTGATCACGGTCTCTCATATCACTGGAAACTTTTTTTTGCGCACTCCATAAAACCCCCACAATTCCTCATAGCAGCTTTTCGCTTTATGACCGAGAAATGGTCATCTTGTGCATTGCATTATATAAGATTGATATACAATCTTTGGAACTGAACTCAGTGAAAATAATGTGAAAAAATCAACATTTTTCCCCGTACACTTTTATGGGGGTGGGGGGGGGGGGGTCTCGAAAAATGTATGTTTTGTACACTTGTGAAAATGTTGATAATTGTGACCGACTTCTTAATTTAGTAGTCTATCAATTTACTTGTCCATGATGATGTTTAGGCCCTGATCCACATAACTATATAATTTAGGCCCATCTAGCAGGCCACAATCCATCTTTCATCTATCTAGTCATGCATTTGAGTCGTTGGTCCTATTTTGTGAGGCAGATTTCAGGATTTTATTTACCCATTGCTGCATAGATGCATAGAATTCCAGCTCTCCATTAGGCTACAATTATTTACTCACCATTTATGGGGAAAGTCTGCTTTCAAAAATTGAATTCTTAATTTTTTCAGTAAACCTGGGCCTAGTTGATCATTTATTCATTTCATTTTGTTGCCCATGTGATTTTAACATGAGAAGTCTTCAACTCAGAAGTAACATGAAATTTCTCAAGATGCATAGTGCTGTCTTTGCCTATATCTTTCTAAAGAGAAGAAATGGCAGCGCCCCAGTAATTTAAGTTTTCCGAACTTTCTCAAAATTTCGGATTTTTTTTATCGAAAAATAAGGAGATATTGGAACCCAAGTTCATTTACAGTATCTTGGAATAGTACCAAAATTATTATTTTCACAAAATAAGCATGTTTTTTTACAATCCTTTATTAAATGAAGTGCATGCAAGTATAAGGGTTTTATAGTATCTTACTACAGTACTAAGTTTAATCATACATATTTTCTAGAGTGACATACCAACACCTTCAAGAAGCAATATTAAAACAAAACATATATACAATTTATAGCAGAGCTCCGAAGTTGGAAAACCAGAAATCGTGGGGATTTTTTTTCCAGTGTTTGTAACTGTTTAAAAGTGTAATTATATGAACAACAATGCTTTGATTATTTCAAATAAAAAGGTGTTTGCTATTGTATTTGATACAATTATTGATAAATGAACCATCAAAACACCATTTAGTGTCCAAATAAATGAAAAATACTACATATTTTTCATTTATATTGCTGATTTATCAAAAGTTTCCTGGAGATAATCATGAAAAATTCAAATTTTTCGAGAAAATTGGGAAATTCTTGGAGCCCAGGAGATGACGCAAAATACTTGGAGACTCTAGGCTAATCATAGAGACTTGGGAGCTCTGGTATAGTTACAATTTTGCAGGAACTTGGTATCAGATACTCACCATGCACTAAGACCACAAAATGCTAGCATGAACTTCCATGAGCCGATCATCCTCACTCTTTGTATGACTTGTACAAGTGCTTTCTTTTGTTTTAGCCTTCTTACGGTGGAACCAACTGAACGCATGACAATTGATAAGTTTTTACAACATCCCTGGCTAAACAATCCACGAACCTCAGACACACAATTACACTCTCCGGCCATTATGCTAGATAAGGTAAACAAACTATTTATATATAATTTTTTTATATAACACAAAATTGTTTTTCTTCTTGTTTAGCAATACAATTTTTAAGTAATCTTTATTTTCTGTGTCTGCTCTGTGTGCGGATTTTGCTACTAAAACTTTAAGAAAATTCTACCAGATTTATCAAGTGGTTTAAAATGTCTCATAAGGCGTCAATCTAAGGAAATCCAATAAATTTAAACACTTCAACTGCAAATCAAATCGATTTAAATATAGTCCACTACCATATTTTACCAGAATATTGGAATCTCAAAAGATGGACTTTTTTCAGCACACGGTACATCCTTGCCTAATTGTTTTGGAGTCTGTTCCAGGCATCCAAATCAAAGTTCATCATAATTTTTTTCTTTCTTTGTTAGTGTGTAATTTTGATATTTTAGATTTGTAATTTTTTTGTTGTATTTTGATAATCAAAATTGTATCTCCAATTCAGCATCTTTGGCTGCAATAGATATAATTTAGTAGTCTGTATTCTATAAGTTTTGAAATAAAGACACCAAATGAGTTCCTTAATTGTGATCTTTTCACTTTCAACACTCTTCTACCAATACTATGGGAATGAACTCAGCCGATGGATTAAATATGTCAGTATTATAGTGGGAAATGATTAGCCTAGTAAAACTCTGTGGAAGGCTACTGGTTTTTTCTGTGTTTTGGGTGGTGGCTGCAGCAGCTGTTGTGGTAGATTTGTTGACAAAGTTTGTTACCATGATATCAACCAAAATGAATTCTAGGGATGACCTAGAACTTTTAAGGTCATGACATGACCTCATCTCATTAGCATAATTCTTATGTTCTCATCATCCATAGATTTATTATTTATGGCTAGATCATGGTGCACTTCCATATAATAGATCGCAAAAAGTGCAGTTGCAGTTCCAAAAAAAAAAAAAAAAACGCTGTTGCTACGTCAAAATTGCACCCCAACCTTTCATAGAAGTTTCAAATTTATCCATAAATGAAAGTAAAATTAATCCAAATATAAAGACATCGACAACTTTGACAACATAAAATATATGTGACATTTATGTAAATTTGTATAACAAAAGAATGTTTAAAATAAAATAATTATAAACAGTTTAACGAAATCAAAATAGTAGGTGCCTACATAGGACTGCGATTGTACAGTGGTAAGATCACCATCTAGCCACAAATAATAAATCTGTCGTCACCACATATATAGATTACTGTTAATTCCTTGAATATAGTCATTTTTAAAGGCCCATTCCTTTACAATTCAAAACTATTAAAACATTCTAAATTTGACAATATATGTTGTATTCAAATTTATAAATATAATACTGACATGCCATATTACATTGCATTGTAATATGACATTTATTTTCATTACTATATATTTTATGTTATTGATTTTGATTTGAAATAAACTTAGTGAAACGGAATAGAAAATATTATTTTATTATTTTCAAACATTGATAAAATGTAAAATAATAGAATTAATTAATTAAACTAAAGCGGATGAATCTGTATTATTGCTTTACTTTTGTGAGCTATGTGTGCGTTTGTGTTGCGTGCAAAAACAGCACTTCCTGTATAAAGCCTTGGTAACATGTGAGCGGATAAGATATACAGCCTACTAGCTTAGAAATAGGGAAATATCACAGAAGTCGTCTTTTATTTTCTTTTATTTTTCTACATGTACTCAGTAATAAATGTAAAGAGGTACGTAGCAATTTTTGAGGTAGACTTTGGAAGGAATTCTGCTTTAATTAAAGAAGTCATTTTTTTTTGTTTATTCAGAATATGATGGAGGAAGCAAAGCAAGCTCATGCTGAGCAGTTAACCAACATGAGGTTGCCAGAGAAACGAGTTGTGTTGAAACCAGTACTGAAGGCTAATAACCCAATAGTAAGGAAGAGATTCAGAAGCAGGTACAAAAAGCTCTCATGCAAAACAAATATTTTAAGTAACCCTTGGGTTTTAGGATATTGTACCAAAAAAAGTTTAATAATCTAAAAATTAAGGATCATCTGTCACACATTTTAAAATGGTTTGATTTATACAGCGCCTTATAGTCTCAAGGCGCTGTGGGCTAGATGGTACACATTCATATGACTTTCTACTCCTCTAAGGGTCACGTCATGTCATGCAGCAAGTACTGGCTTGCACTTGCGCCCATTCGTCTGTCCACATCAGGGGTAATGTATGAACCAGTGCATTGGGGTAAGCCCCTACTCGTCTCGAAAGGTGTACTGGGTTCTTTATAGTGCACACGTCCCGTATGTGTACACTGGTCCTACGGTTTATAGTCTTTATCCGAGACGACTTGTTCCACCACCAGAACCATAGTGCGAGCGGGTCTCGAACCCATGCTGTTGTTATTGCTATGGTTCACCCTGCCTTAACCGCTTGGCCATACAACTCGCACAAACACTACGGCCATACAACTTGCACACATATTACCAAAAAAATGTACAAGGTAAAAAAAACTCATGCAAACAAATATTTTAAATGCCTTGGGCTATAGGATAGGTTAGTAATGTTCTGAGCTTAATATGATTTACCAAAAAAAATGTTTCATAAATCTAAAAATTAAAGATCATATGACATACATTTTAAAATGGTTTATATTAGTTTTATAATGCCTTCATATTGTTATAATTCAGTTATCACTGTTTTTTCAGTTCAATTTGTAAAACTGTTGTTTTAATTAACAATAACAACCAATGACATTAAATACTTTAAAATACAGAAAGGTCAAATTAATGGTGTCTTATGACGTAAGAAGTGACTGTTACCATGTACACTGTTTGCACATGATATGTGTGTGTAGTTACTAATAGGCTTTTTCCATTACGAGAATTGCACGCGTGTGTTGTAGTGGTATCGTATGATATTATAAGACATCAGCCGCTTCACCTTTCACATTTTGTCCAATATTAGAAATGGCAATCAGAAACGGTTTTTAAAATTATGATCAAAATTAATTTATTTCTAGATTTATAATTGCATAATAATATTAACCATAATGATGCTTACAAAAATTGTCTTAAAATCTAAATACATGTCATATGGTCTTTCATAACTTGATCATTAACACTGATTTTTATGCTTAGTGTGATAAATCACAAGCTTCTTTAAAATTTTTAAATTTAGCTATGATTTCTCTCCTCTACTTTCTCTTCTTTAAGGAAGCCTACAATTTAATTAATGTTATTTTTCAGGGGATCTTCAATAGATAACAAGTCACAAGAAGAAGAACCGCCCAATAAAATTTCTAAGAATGATCATATATTAACCCAACTTCGAGATATCATTGCATACTGTATACTCCCTCCAAAAGGTAAGCAACTACATTATTAGTTCATAAAAAGGTTATTTAAGTTAACTCTTTCACTTCATAGTGTTAAATTTGACTTTGCTTTCATTATCTCTTCAAATACAATTTATTGTTATCTCTCCAAATACAAGTTATTCTCATTTGAGTTTTTTGTAAAGGGTCTTATACGTGACAAGAATGTAAATTCTTTTTGTAAAGATCCTCAATATTATGTTAACTATCTTTTTGTCATTTTTATGCATTATTTGCCATTTAAACCAGGTTGATATGATATTTAAATAAAAATAAATGTTAAACGAAAATAAATGAAATAATTAAAATGATTATTAAAAGAACAAATATAAAAATCAGAAAGAAGCCTGCATGAAACAACAAAGGGTTTGTTAACTATGGAGAGAGACCTACTTTTAAGTAAAATTGTCACATTAAAATAAGAGTATGTGTGCATCTAACTATAACTTACAATAACGTAAACTTAAACAATGTATAAGCAAATTGAATGATGATAATGAAGATAACAATTGTAAAATAACAATTTCCAAAAATTGCTAGTGAAGTTGCAGGATTTGGTAGCAAATTTTTGTCTATGCAAAACAAAAAGTATTTATTTTTAAATACATTGATTGATTTAGACTTTTTTCTGTCATGCACATACTATGGGGGTACACAGTTCAGCGACTTGGTCACCAGAGAGCATGTGTAGGGAAACATTTTTTTGTTATCATTTTCCTCTTTAAACCTCATACCTGTGCTTGTCCAACATGGCATCGGACCCCTTTTTCTAGCTCCGCTGGATCCGCCCCTGCGTCAGCAATTACGTTATATAATAGAAATTTTAACCACTAGACCATAAACTAAATCAGTAGCACATCTTATTTTTGTAGTTTCCTTTTTTGTATTTTTTATGTTTAATAAATGCTATTTTTCTTTCTTAACTAGTATCTAGAGAAGAAGATCTTTGTCAAATGATTAAAAAAGCCAGCCAGCTAATACCAAATAGTAAAGAACTTAAACAAGGACTACAGCAATTGAATTGGAATGGTAAGTAGTAACCAACCAGTCAGTCGAATAGTGGCGGCGCCTGGAATTTCCTGACAGCAGGGCAATACCACCAACAGGGAAGGCACCCCCAACAAGAAGGGCACCCCCAACAGGGAGGGCACCCCCGACAGGAAGGTCACCCACAACAGGTAGGGCACACCCGACAGGGAGGGCATCCCCAACAGGTAGGGCATCCCCAACAGGTAGGGCAAGGAGGTCACCCCTGACAGGGAGGGCACCCCCGACAGGAAGGTCACTCCCAACAGGGAGGGCACCCCCAACAGGAAGGTCACTCCCGACAGGGAGGGCACCCGACAGGTAGGGCACCCCAGACAGGTAGGGCTAGGTTGGGGGTGGGCATGTCTCCAGTTTTCAGTTTGACTAGCAAAAAAATAATTGTATTTCCATCCACTGATCCTTCAATCAGTCAACAAGTCATAAACTAATTAATCATTCTTTCAACCAATCAATCAATCTATAATTCAATCTGACCGACCTACTGATTGATCGATCCAATCAATCAGTCAATCAATAATTCAATCAACCAGTCATAAACCAATCAATCGATCGATCCAATCAATCAGTCAATCAATAATTCAATCAATCAATCAATCGACCAATCATTAACCAGTCAATCAATCAATAATTCAATCAATCAACCAGTCATTAACCATTCAATCAATCAGTCAATCAATAATGTAATCAATCAACTAATCAATCAGTCAATTATCCAATCAATCAATCAGTCAATCAATAATTCAATCAATCAATCAACCAACCAGTCAATTGACCAGTTTATCAGTTAATTGACCAATCAATTGATCAATCAATCCTTCGATCAATTGATCGATTGATCAATCGATCAATTGATGGTTTGTTTTTTTTGCTAGTCAAATTCCAATCAGGATTTAGCTCTCTAATTCCATGGATATGGCCCTGAAGTTGCATAATATTGGAAGAAAAAAGCAAACCTGTTGCTCATTTACAATTAAAACAAGAAATAATACTTCAGTTAATTCTAAAGTTGAATACACATTGTTTATTTTTAGGTGAGGAATTTAGAGATAAAGTGGACAAGAACAAACTTGCACAGTTAATGAGAGACACCATTGAACAAGTAAATCTTGATGGCTGATGTTTGTTTGAATCAACTTTAGTTTACATGATTTCTGACATGCTTCTTGCAATGGATCGCTAAGCAACAGGAAATTTCCATTCCAAAATTAATGGCTGATCTATTACTGACATTTTGCTTCCAAGGAATGACATGATCCTCAGTTAGTTGAGTTGTCCTCAATTAGTCTCAAGTTATAAAAACAAAATACCTGGATATTTCTTGTGGTCATCCAAACACTGTTTGTAATGTGTACCCTTCCTAAAATGTGTGTTCAAGTACTGTTATGTTAAAAACCTTGTTTATTTCGAAACAATGGTTTCTGACATCACATCAAAACCGTCTTCTGCCTTCTGCTGCCCTATTTGCTTGTTTCATAGAACCAAACACTTCTATGATGGTCTTCTCCCATTTGCATCTTGGTCTTCCTCTCTTTTTCTTTCATGGAATGTAAGTCTATAGTACTCTTTTTTTTTCCATACCATCTTGCCACGTAATGTGGCCAAAGTAAGATAGTATCTGTTTCCTTACATACTGCAGAAGCCAATTATTATTTGTAATCCCAAGATCTTCTCTTATGCTGTCATTTGTGCGGTGTTGTGTTCATGGGACTTGCAAAATCCTTCTGTAAAATGTGTTTTCAAAAGCTGTGATGAGTTTTTCCTGTCTTATGTAGTACCCAGGTCTCACAGGCATATGTGGCTACTGGAAAACACAGGCTTTAAGAATTCGAAGCTTGGTTTCTTTTACTTGTCCATGCCACAGATTCTTTTACCTTATTAGAATGAATCAAAATTTCAAATGGTCGTTTTTGGACTAAAGGTTGACAGGAAAATAGGCTTTAATTCATTTAAGGCTAATTATTGACAAGTATAAATATCATAAATATGTTATTGATAGTTATAGAAAAGAGATAAAAGGATATATGAACAATTTCTTTCAATAGCAAGCATCATTTTTATTAGCTTGACCTAACGTTTGACGTGAGAAAAACTTAAAGAAAGTTAACTTGCCTTAGGAGACTTTTAGATTCAAAATTAAAAATTGTTATGCCTATTGTTAATAAAGTCAGCATGAGCTATTTTCCATTAAAATTAAAACAATTCTACTGTACACGACACTAAATGCAATTAACTAAAAACAATAAATATGTAATAATACGTTTTGTGTCAGGGAGAGTACTAGATATAATTTGTTTTGCCCAACTCTGTTGTCTACAGTTAAGAAAACTTGCAAAAAAAAATTCTCAGGTGAACAACCCAGAGAACAAAAAATGTTTTCGCGAATATTCTGAACTGTACCGAGTATTTGGTAGTCAGAGTTGGGCAAAACAAATTATATCTAAACAATAAATACATACAATGTAAGTTACAAATAGGGGAGGGTTTACGGGTAACGAGAGTAAGCCAAAATTTCAGAAGGGTCACATGGCAAGGTCATATGGTAGTTGAAGTGCATAAGATAAAAAGGATGATGATTCAATCCTAGATTAAAGAAACTCAACTGATGCATTCGTGTTTTACAAAGGGTAAATCAAGAACTGAAACATACACACTGATTATTCTCGGATGAGAAAGTATGATATTCCAAGTAATAAAATACATGCCATCATTTTGGAATTCAATGTTTTGACATTAATTATGTCATCATGAATGGTTTAAGTCATTGGATCCAAAGAATATTATGAATAGAAAGTATAATGCATACTCCAAGCAATGAGATACACGCCATCGTGACAAGATTCAATATTTCAACACAAATTGTGTCATCATCAGGAATGGAATAGATGAATAGAAGTTTTGTAGTAGTTTTAGGCCTTGTTCACATGCCTTTATCAATCAAAAGCAGTTGAGCCACTGGGTTGTGAGCGAGATTGTGTTATTAGTGTTATTGACCAAATTGCATTAATGACTGCAAAAGGAAGTTAATTGACTCCAAAGTAATGCCTGTATCTGATTCGCTATCACACAAAAAGGTCACTGTTCGTTGTCGAACTGAGCAGTTTGTCGTGAATCACAGATAACAACCTCTCTTGAGTAGTCGTTCAGTCACTGTTCGTTGTCGAACCGAGCAGTTTGTCGTGAATCACAGATGATAACAATCTCTCTTGAGCAGTCATTCAAGAGTCGATCCAAGACATGTGGATGTGGAATTATTGGGTAATTTTAGGTAATCATTTTTACTGTAAAATAACTAGCACTTTTATACAAAAATAAATATTTTTTTAGAAAATAGATATTCTTCAATATAGAACTAGTACTGTATAACAATTTATGGTGATAGATATTATATGATTATAAAGTTATATTAGCATTAGATGCTTACTTAATGTGTATATTATTGGTAAATTTTGTTTTTATGTACAGTTTATAAATTTAACATGTCAACCACCCGTCACCATTAGCAATTCTATTTATTTTTGCAATATTAATTGTTGATTTTCTTATTTTTTTATTTTGATATTTTAATGTTATTATTGTTTTATATGGAATCAGTAATGTTAAGTAATTATATCAGGTTTTACTAAGTAGGCTTGAAAAATTTAAAGTGTCTAAAAGGACGAAAAATATGACAAATTCTGTTTTTTAGATTTGTGTTGTATTCAGGCTCTGCCTTGTGCATTGGGCTGCCTATTAGTTGGTAGGTATAATATCTTTCATTAGTGTGTGGCAATTGCTTCATATTTACAAGGCAATATTTGTGTGATATTTTACATTTTTACCATGAACTTTCAACAATGTTATTAATTTTTTTTAACTTAAGATTAATTTTATTTTAATTAATAATTTTAGGCATATAATATGCATTTTAAAAGGCTTTTTATTATAGTTATGAAAAACAATTCATTTGATTAACAGAAAGTAAGTTCATTTATGTGTATATTTTTTATACTGGTAATGAATATTTAGTTGAATATTTAGTTATGAATAGTAAAGACCATAGGACATATATTCAAATTTTTGTTTTATTATTTTGAAATGTCCTTATATATAGATATATATAAAATTCCCTAAATCCGCTCCTGGTTACCATGAATGGAGTTCATACACGATATTTGCGTGTAGTTACTAGTAGGTTTTTTCATAATGAAAATTGTGTGCATGTGTTAAAGCGGTGTAAAATGATCTCATAAGACACCCACAGTGTGACCTTTATTTTTTTTACAGTTTTGCCCAATAATGGGAATGGTATTCAAAACCAGTATTTAAGACAATTAAGATTAAAACTAATTTAATGTTGATTTATATTACAAAATAATATTAACCAAGTTATTTTAAAAGTAAAACACTTTCATATGGTCTTCAAATACTATAGGCCAAAAATTAATACTTTGTTTAGATGGGCAGAAACATTTTTTTAAAACATTTTTTTAAAGGAAAAAGCTAAAAATGATCTTGCAAAGAAGTTACTCAAGCAAAATGATGTTGTTTAAGTAACATGCTATACTAAAATTTTTTAGGTCAGGCAAAGTTTTTGTTTTGCCTTAAAGATGTAGTGTCACTTGAAAATGACCCAAAAATCAATGACATTAATTTTGAAATTAACTTGCTCATATCAAAGTAGCATCAAAGTTAAGAACTTGAGAATAGAA
>JAOTQE010137927.1:0-11799 GCA_025631205.1 Nesometra sesokonis
TGTTGGTGTTAAGCTTGATTAGTTTACTTTTAAACTATATCTTATCACCTTTTGTCAATGTATGTATTTATCTTTTTCTTTTGCTGTTGACAATAAATGCTGAATTAATAAAATGTTATAACAAAAATAACAGTTTAGAAGTTCTCCACATTGATACTTACAAAAAATTAACAAGAAAACATTAAGATAAAATATTAAAATTTCATATTGCAGGTTATCAAAAGGTTATGTACAAATACACTAAATAAAATTTGATAAAATCGTCCACTTTGAAGATAATGTATGACTTGCTAACTGAAAAAAACAAAACTTTATTTTTATTTTTATTTTATTTTTATTTTGTTCTTACTTGCTTTTAGCAGATGGTCTCAAAAAGTCAGCAAAACACTGTATAAAAATGTTTCACATAACAGTTGTCGTTTAGAAAAAAAATTACAACAATAATGGTGGCCCCGGAACATTGCGTAAATAATGCTACAAGCCATGTGCAGTACATGTCTTCTGAAAGAATCTGCAATACTAACACTAGAGATAATCACCATGGGAATTGCAAGGATGTTTAGTAGGCATAAAGGATGATGTCGTCTAGCTCAACTTTGCTGATGACAACATAAGAAAATGATGTTTGTATTAAATAGAGAGTGATTCATCACAGTAAAAGAAACCAATGTCTTGAATATAATAGAATGCAGTGGTGGCGCTACGGGGGATTAGGTGGGGGGGGGGAGACAGAGCCTCCCCACCCTCCTTCGGGAAGAAATTTGCCGTTTCGTTGGGGCCTAGTAGGTCCAGTGAAGCCCCCCAAATGTACCAAATGCCCGAAAAAAGCATGCTATATACAGCAAATAAAGATAGTTTTTTTGCTTGTCAATCTGAATACCGGGAACATGCCCACCTCACACTTGACCTATTCTGACCTTTTCGTTGGGGTTGCCCTCCCTGTCGGGGGAATTGCCCTGAAGTTGGGAATTCCTGGTGCCGCTACTGATAGAATGCATTACTGTTGTATAAAATACACTATTCCTTCACAATATAAATAGTAAGCTAATTCTCTTCAGAGCTGAAGACTCTTAGGGCTGGAGCTTTTTTTTGTAGTTTATGTAATATGAAGCAGACAAAAGTGTGATACTCCCATAGATGTACTATTTTAATGGCTAGATAGTGAACTTACATAGAATACATAGCCTCAAAGTGTGATTCCATGGAAGCACTTACTAATGAAGGCCATGTCCAGAATCCAATCGCTGTTGATAGGGCAAAACTGCGCCCCCAATCTTTTATAAAAGTTTCTGATTTATCAATAAATGGAAGTAAATTTAATCAAAATATAAAGACAATTGACAACGTAAAATATATGTAACATACATAAATAATTTTTATGACAAAATGTTAAAAGTACAATAATTATAAAACAATTATTATCATTTAAGTCAAATGTTTGTGATGAAGGCTGTCAACCATCAATAGTAGGTGCCTACATAGGATTGCAATTCTACAGTGTTAAGTTCACAACAAAATTAATCCACACATTATGGAAATCGGAAATGTTTCATAAATCCACCATCTATGAAACAAACAGAAAAACTGTACCCGTAGGCACATAGATATGACACTTTGCCAAAATACAAATTCTAACTAAAGTACATTTTACCTAAACAGAGTACATTTTTTGGCTACAAACAAGAAATTCATTGGTCTGTTTAACAGGTGACTCAACAGGAAACGAACTAATAATAAATACTCGGTGATTTCTTCCATCACGAATAATGATTATAATAAGTTGTCATTTAAACGAATTGGTTGCCAAGAAATATTTATATGTTGTGTATGGTAATTTAAACACCTGTAGCTGGATATTTCTCATCAAGGTTGAAGATACCTGGAAAAATTATTTGAATGACATATTTCCCAGGGAAGGAATGGAACAGAAAGATCAAGTTCATTACTTGATATCTTCATGAGTAGCAGGCTATAAAGCAAAGCTAGTGTATACAAATTTCTACAGGCCTATGCCAGGACTGCAAAATGATATTGGACCTGGCTACACGTATTACACAGGAACTAGACATTGTTTAATAGCTGATATGAAATTGTAACCCTGGGGATTACAATTTACGTCAGTCTTGAGCTCCTTTACACAGAAAATACCACAATGTTACCATAACCATGCCGGCATTATTGTCAGTCTAAATCCTTCCACACAAAACACCAAAATTCCGGTAATATGATGATTTTCTGTGTAAAAGGATTACTAGGAAGGCGTAAAATCAGTCTTAATTATAGGAATTGCTGTTTTACCAATACTTCCAACTTTGACCTTTGTTTAGCTTTGCTTCACCGTGTAAGCTGGCATATACAGTGGACCTTTCAAAACTAGTAATTTGCTTCCCAATTGGCTTAGAAACCAAGATTTCTTGCCTCGAACAAGACATCCATTCATAGAAGCCTATGTGAAGAGAGACTATCTAATGTGGATGTAGAGGTCGCCTAGACCAGTCTAAACTTCGGCTTGAAATGTTTGAGAAGATTTGGAAATGTTATTTAAAGAAGACTTTGACTGTACACATTAAATATTTTTGTATATAAGGGTTTATATGTTGTAAATGTGTTTATTAAATTTTTATGATTAAGACTGGGTTTAAAAGTGTTATTCACAAAAATAATATACGTTAATAAAAACCGAAGTAGAGATTAAAAGAAGAAAAGGAAATAAATCATGGAGCGGCTCAAAAAGGTTTCTGAAAATAAATATGAAGTATGTGTTTATACATAATTTTGGCAAACTAATCATCAGAGGCTAAATGTCCAATGAGCCTATCACGTTTCAATATAACGGTAGTATGTCTAAGGTCTGAGGTGGTCTAACGAATACCGGCACTGTACCAGCATTGAAAGGAAAGTACTCTTTCACACTAAAGCCGGAATTCTCGTTATGAACTTGTTATTGAATTGTTAAAAAGTAATTATAACAAAATAGGATGATCATCAAAAATTCATAAGCAGAAAATCTGATATATCTTTGAACACATTTAGCAACTTTCAAAATTGTGAAATCTCACTAATATAGGAGGTATCTGTTTGAGAGATCGCCACATAGGGATGTTCAACTGTAACTAGAAAAATTAGACAATGACATGTTTACCAAGGAAAGGATGACTTGTAAGTTCATTCTGAATAAGAACTACATGCGTAGGCCTACTGTACAAAAATGACATACAAAAAACCTAATCATATAAGACAGATAGGGAGGTACATCAACATACTGTTACGCAAATTCAACAGAATTGGCTGCCAAGAAATATTTATATGTTGTGTGTGATAATTTGAACATGTGTAGTTGAATATTTGTGATCAAGGTTGAATTACTTTTGTAACATGTATTTTTTCTGTATGTTTTATAACTGTAAAGGTGAAATAAATGATATGATATATGATGTACATAAAACAAAATTAATAATGACATGTTTCCCGGGAAAGGGAATAAGAAACTGAATGGATTAAAAGATCAAGGTTATTATTCTTATGTCTCTCAGATAGGGGTACTGTATATATGTTGTGAATGATAATTAGAACATATTAACAAGGTCAAACATACCTGGAAAATGATATAATTCCCTGGAAAGGACCTGGAGATGGAATGGATCGAAAGATCAAGTTATTATTCTGATTTCTTCGGGATAGGTAATAAACCATAGTATAGCTAGGTTACAGAAATGGGGTATGTGAACTAAGTACATATTTAAGCTGTACTTCCACAAGGCGATGCGGACACCGGAAAAAAATCATTCAATAGAGCCATTCCCACAAGGCGGGCGCGGATGCGTAAGCACAGAGGCTGTGGGCACGGATGCGATTTGCCTTACTATCGGTAAAGTCATGGCACCGCCACTGATCTGGTGTTGAGCAACTCCTTTCTCAATTCCTGGATACACTCCTCATTAATATTGGGTGTGAAAAGACAATAGATAGGGCATTCCATCAGATGTACAATCTTCAGGTTCAGAAATGGCACAGGTGTAGTAAAATATATTTTGGAAGTAAAACAGATTCATTTTTGTGAGCTGGATCATGTGCAGATTTAAAGGGGGAGGAAAGGTGCACAGTCAGCGTACCCCCTATTATCGGCAAAATGTAGTTCGTTCCCTCCCCCCCTTTTACCAGGAGAGCCTGGTCTAAAGCTGACCCTAAAAATAAGAAATAGGCCAAAACTGGGTACCACAACACGAAAAATGGGGAAATAACATTTTTTTTTGCTTGTCAAAATCAAACCGGCAACCATGCCCGCCTGAAACCTGGAAAGGGTGCCCTCACCCCCACTTTTGCTGGATCCTGGATCAACCGCTATGGATGAACTCAAAAGCATAATGTAACATAATGAATCTGACCTAATCACTCATGAAAGAAGATCACACCTGCCAAACAAACCAACCGATGTGGGCGGTACCTATACTGCTTTGTTCAATTTCCTACCACCTACTACTTCACCGAGCTATTCCTACCAACATTACACACGGACATTACAAATGTTGGAAGGTATCAGTAGCATATCTAGAGGGTGCTTAGGTACTCGAGCCTCCCCACCACACCCCCCCCCCTCAGGCACTCCCTTCAGAGGAATTGAGCACATCCCCCTTTAGGAAATGATTGGGTTTGAGCACTCCCCTTCCCCGAATCCTAGAGACGCCCCTGGGTATGAAAAATTGGGTAAGCCTAGTCTGAATATGGTTGAACTTTTATAATGTAATGTAATTGTATTTACATAGCACTTAATACAAACAAGAGAATGTCTCAATGAAGCACTGTGAAGAATAAAAAGAATCAAAAGAGATCACAAAAAATCAAATAGATACTTCAAACTGGTTTTAAAAATGCTCACAGAAGAAGACTGATAAATGGAATCAGGCAATGTGTTCCAAAGTTTAGGAGCTGTAACAGCAAATGCACTATCACCGTATGTTTTAAGATGGCTAAAAAGGGTGAGCAAAACTGAAGAAATGGTTATGTTATATACTGTAATGAAAATTCAGATAGACCTCTATGGAATAACATTTAGCATGATTTGCATGTACCTGAAATTACATGATGCTAGATGTACTATATAATACCATGAAGTTCTAGAAAACCACTGGTTAGTTGCCAACAATCTAAAATTTAATAAAGGTGACATTTCAAAAGGGTCACATTTTTTGCATTAGTTAACGGAAAAACATTTTTTTTTATAAAACATTTGATACAGAACATGATTTTGCAATACATAATTTCAATAGTAGGACTAAATTTATAACAGTGAATGTCAAAATATAGAATAATAATTTTTTTTCTTTTAAAAAATAATTTAAACATTTAATTATCATTTAATATAAAACAAATCCTTGTTCTATATTTAAAAATAATCCAACCTTATAATTTTTCAAATAAGCTATTTTTTAATGAGTAATTTAGTAGCAGATACAAACAAGAGAGACCAGCAATAAGAAACAGTACAGTGTTGCGGTAGCATATACTTAGAAGGCAAGGGAATTGAGAAAAAACTACCAAGGAACATCTGAAAAATCTGATTAAATTGCATCAAAATAACCTGGAGCATGCGTTAAAACGAATGTGCATGCGCAGCCAATTAATGGCGCCGAGTGGCGGCTTTGGCGCAATAAACATACACTAACTTAGAATATAAACTTGTCAGCAGCTGATTTATGTTTATGAATTAAAGACAGCTATTAACTGAGAGCATTCCCCATGGCCAAGCAGATAAGTCTGCTAGCAAATATTAACCAACTCATTCATGCAGGTTTAGATCTGAAAATTCATAACGTGAAAGAAACAGTACTAATCTTGAAACAATTTTTTGTATAATGTTGCATTTTTCGGTTATGCCTAAAGGGTCATGCAGGACCTGTACTAAGGAGGAGCGAACCAGGTTGAGGCATGAGCATTAGAGACAACTCTATTACATTAGTAATCATAGATTATATGTGGTGACTGAAGGCTTTCTGATTTAAATAATGTTAAACATGAAACGGATCCACCATATATCCTGCAATTAACTGTACTCAGTGTTTGACAACTGGATGTCTTTAACAAACATGACATCATCATATGACTACAGTCATAACACTACCAAGCTTAAGAAAGACTTTCATAAATAACGGTTAAATAGTATCAAAAAGAGCTGGCAAACTAATTGGTGAAATGCCCAGGTGAATTATATGAGGACAGTAAAACGTATCACATGTTAAATTAGTTATCCTCTCAATAAAATACTTTTATTAGATTATTGTTTTATTCTTAATAATTTGTAATTTGTTTTATTGTCATGTACATTTCCTGTCTTTTTTCATTTTTAATGTCAGCTTCAAATGTATTTCCATCGTTTTTATGGACAAATGAAGTTTATCAGTATCTTCATTATCAGTAATATACAATAGTTATAGTTATTACATAATAATTATATAATGGATGCAGTTCAACATGGGCCTGTTCTTTGCTAAAAAAAACCCCATAAAATATGATATAAAAAAAAACTGTATGTTAGTACCTTCTGCATCCTACTGTACAAATACTAGCATGTGCTTCAGTATCACAGGCGCGGATTCAAGTGGGAGCCAACAAGACCCAAGCCCACCTTTTTGAATTGGACGAATATTATTAAAAAGCTCATTGTTTGCAGTATTTATCTATGAAAAACTGCCTTTCAGATACCCAAGAAATGCACATTGTTTGAAAATTGGCCTGGAGAGGAACCTAGACCCTAGAAACAACATGAAATTCGGCACCTGTGTCCCTCTATCCGGGATTGGGCCCCCTCTATCCTGCTCTGCTGGATCTGACCCTGGTATCACAGAGTGGGTTTTAAAACATGTAAAGGCACCGAACGTTAGAAGAGGTTTTGTCTCAAAGAGGGTGTGGTTTCATCTAGGAAGTGGATGCCCATTCGCAATATTTGTGGTTCCACCTGTTGAATAGGCTTATTCACTGGGGTTAAAATAACTGGGACAAAATTCAATAATGCAAAACTGTAAAATAGTGCATAAATTAATTTATCTATTTTTAGATGGGCATATTTCAAATTGGATACTTAGTCGTGCAATTGCAAGTGCAATATATAACATGATCTCACTCCAATAGTGCAAAGCAATTCAAAATCTGGTTATTATAACATTCACAACTTGTCCACCCCTCTATCAAAAAGCCGATATTATTGGCCAGAAATGTTTGCATAACAGGTTAAACGGATAATCTAGTGATACACAAACCGGACTGATGGCCTAAATTAAAAGGGTTACAAACTTAATTAACATTAATGGGTTGAAACTTCCTTCCTTAAACATTTACCTGAACTTACTTTAACCTTTTTAATGTTGTATTCAGTTATGGTTAATGTACTGACATACTTTAGAATGTTGCGCTTTTACCTTGAATTTAAATTGGCACAACTGTTAGTATTATTATTGTTATCACATATTGAAGATGGCAACAACTGACGACAAACTTCAAGTAGGCATACAGCAGTTGCAGCGGAACCAGTATGACAGGTACGATGGCAGCCATACAAGATTTTTGATTGTTTTTTTTTCTTTTTTTGTTCCATGTCACTTGCAAAAGCAAGTTTTCTTGCCACTTACAGGATGAGATTATGTCTAGCTTTCAATAATTAAGTCTCATTAGGGAGTGGCGTTGTTAGGTCGTGGGAAAAAACCAATGTGTTCATCCAGGTTCGAACATAGGACCTTGGGATTGGAAGGCAAGCGTGTTAACCACCATGCTACAACATCACTAAGAATATTTGTATGACTTATGATGACAGTCAACCTTCATTGGTTCTGTATTATTTCAGTGCAACTGCATAATGAAAAATAGGTGGATTTTTACAGGGCTTAGTTTTTTTGTGGGTAGTAAGAAAAAATAGAAATAGACACATTTTGACACTTTAAAAAGAAATATTACATTGGAGAGTATAAATTCTGACCATTTGGAGGCTGAATATTCTAAAATGTTCTCTTGTTCTCACCTCAGCAGCAGTTGTACATGTATTGAGATAGGTGTTGCGTTTCTTCCAAATGGTGGCATGGTCATGCCTTAATTACATTAAACTCTGATACATTAAAAAATATTTTAATGCAAAATGCATCCCCTCCCACTTTCCTAAAATGCAAATGCTACTCCGAGCATCTAGAGGTGTAATATTCTACTTCTAATTTCAGGAAAACTCAGCCCCAACCATAGTGGGGTTGATATTCCAGCTGTACCAATTCAATATTAAGTGCTTCTTCCAAACCTGTACATAGAAGAGAGGACAATTAAAACGGCTATGGAAGGAAACCTGGGACAATAGCAGTGCTACAACCACCAGGAGCTGGTTTTAGTAACAACAGGGCCCATTATAGATTTCTACATGCTGAACAAGGACCGTCAAAATCTTAGTGGATCTGGATGTCATACAAACATCCTTGTCCATAATTTTGTTTCCATTCATATGTGGCTGAGCCAAACCAAATGAGACAGTTACAAATGCTAGTTTTCCACAATAGGCACAATTTAAAAAATTAGGGTTTAGTCTGGCAATAATGCTGACATGGTTTATGGAAACATTGCAGTATTTTCTGAGTGAAAGTGTATTTAGTCTTTAGAGACAACTTGTTTTGACCAGAGAAGTGTCATTTCCCTGTTTTGACCATGTCCTTATACTTATTATCAAAGACTTATTACCAATAGCAATGAATTACTGTTTTTAGATACTGTATTTAAGAAATAAACGTCTATTGCTTTAATATCACAGATTTACCCCTATACCTACGGGATACGCTATTAATCTGTGGCAAAACCTCAATTAGTTTGTTTTTCATAGTTGTTGAAATTATTACATGTTCAGACAAAATAATAATAATAATAATAATAATAATAATAATAATACATACATACTATTACTTTGTAGCAAAGAAAAGTGTCACACTTAAATAATCTATCTAGAATACTTAGCACTGTCTGGAATGCCAATTGAAAGTGTCTGTCTTAAGCAACGATCTTCACATTAGGCCCACTCTGGGGCGTGTAAGTACATTTGAGGAAATCTCAACTTACTAATGAGTACTTTGCGAGTGCAGCCACCAGACACTCTAGGTTTCAGGTTTGACCTTCAGGGGGAAAGCACCTTGGAAGCTCTAGCTTTGAGAGAAATTTAGGCAGTCACTCCTACTGCCGCTGCACACCATTAGCTTATTTGTATGGTGAAACTTCATGCGTCGACAGTGCAGCACAAGGTTTTTACTTAACATGTATGATGTTTAACAGCTACTGAGGGTGCACCGCATGGGTGGCGGAGGAGGGGGATGGGGGGATGCATCCCCCAGTAATAACTCAGGAGAGAGGGGCCAGTCCCCCCTGAAATGCCACTACAAGTATAAAATCACTTCCCTTCAGGTCTAAAAACAGACTGAAAACCACCTTCAGGGACCAGGATACCACAAATTTATAGGAAATAACTTTTTTTTTGCTTGTCAAAGTTTTATCAGACTGGGGTAGCAGAGCAAAATTTAACCTCGCTCCCCCCCCCCCATTCAAAAAGTTCCGCCACCTCTGGTGCACCGTGTGAGAGTTCAAGTGAGCTCTACCCTCACACTTTACAATAATGCACTACACAAACATTTATATTACAATAGGCCCATGCTTTTAAGTGTTTATTTTACCATTATGTCTATGCACAGCAGGGGCGCAGTCAGAGGGGGTCAGAGGGGTCCTGACCCACCCTAAAATTTTGAGAAAAAAAATTATTTTTCTAGTAAAAGATTGATGTGAAAATATAGTATTGCATGAATTGTAAAACAAGCCATCGTTAATAATGCAGACTCAACTTTGCATAATCTATTACAATAGCTTTTCAAATGTCTGATAAAAGATGACATCACTCAATGACCAAATTACGGAAATGTGTCTAAAACCTGAAGTCCTCACTTAGCCTATTACATGTAGTGAGCATCTTGGGGTGACACTATGTGTATTGTAATTGTTTCATTTTCCACAGTCGGGGTGGAGAGGGTGGGGGAGGGGTCGAGAGGCAACCCTGTTGGGGATTTAATGGTTCATGTGAACTTTCTTATAACAACCCCTTTTCGGGTAAACTCCCTTGTCTAGTAAACGTCCAACACGATGTCTAAAACCCAACAGTTCTTCAATGACTTGAAATTAAATTTAAAATATAGTCAATATTCTTAATATCTAAAGATGCTACATTCTATATATTTTCTCACTTCAGCCCACCATGATAAAGCTGAGTTAAGTGTTTTCCTTTTTATATCAAATCATGCATCAATTGTGTTAAATTATGGCGTTTAAAGCTCTGGGCGTCTGTGTCATTATTTTTAAGTTTTCCCATCTCGGTACCAACTATTGTGGGACTGACGTGGATGTGGTTTTATCTTTACATTCAAATGGTAACACAGTCATGTCTCAATTGCGTTAATTTTTACAATTTCAAAAAGAATTTACAACACAAACGAGCACCATATCCGATCATCTAGATGTGCCACATTCTAAAATGATAAATCGTGTTAAATTGTGACATTATGAAAAGCTTATAAAATGTATTCGCGTGTTGTTATGGAAAGGTTTGTTCGGTTTGAACCTCTCTTCCTTTCCAGTATTCCTGGCCACGGTGCGTTGTGTGGTACCACTTCGAAACCAGCAGATGTTACACATTCATATGACTTTCTACTCCCTTAGGGTCACGTCATGTCCTGCTGCCCGACACAGGTTCTGATTCATCTGTCCACAGCAGGGGACGTATGAACCAGTACACTGGGGTAACCCCTTGCTCGTCTCAAAAGATGTACTGGGTTCTTTATAGTGCACATGAGCCCTATGTGTACACTGGGCCTATGATTTATGGGCCTATGGTTTATAGTCCTTATCTGAGAAGACTTGCCCCACCACCAGAACCATGACGGGCATCGAACTCATGCTGTTGTTTTTGCTATGGCTCATAGTTCCCTTTAGCTTAACCGTTCGGCCATACAACTTGCAAACTGTTCTTTAACATGCAACGTATGACATTCAACAATATTGCTATCTTTTCATGAGTCTATTCAACAAAAACATTTTTCAGAGCTTGTAAATTTGCTTTTTCAGGTTTTTGTATTTGTCTGTTTTATGATTTTCAGGCCAGTATCTTTAGACAGCCACTACCTTGACCACTGCTTTGAGCATCCAATTGTCCATTGATCTTGTTCCTTTGTGTTTGATCCTCTAGGTAGGGTCCAGGACTATAAAATGGAATGGCTAATCTTCTGGAGTTTTTCTACAGTATTACCTCCTGTCTTTAAATTATTATATTTTATGTGTTTATGAACCCAGTCATTTCTATTTTCAATTAAACACAGCCTGCGAGTAATGACGCTGACATGACCTATTTCTAACATAACTTTGTTTTGAATTCCCTTAAAGCTATAGAAAGTCTGAAGTACAGTCAGCAACATATTCTCCACAACACTTCCACAGAATTGGCATTCCCCATTGGCCAAAAAGCCGCAATCGTCGTCTGTGTCCGCTCAGTTGTTAAGCCTATAAATTAGCCCTTTGAAAAGAAACATCACCACACACAATTGCAATTCATATCTGCCAAAAGGTCAATTGTTGCTGGGTAAACTTGTTGGTAGTAATGTAGACTTGCTCCAAGTCTGTATATTATATTTTTAATTTTTTAATAAAGTGCGCCACCAACGGATGATATAGTTTTAGTGGTGTGAGGTTTGTCGTTAATATACAGACTTGTAAAACAGTGAATGATCGTGGGTTGAGAATGGAAAA
>JAOTQE010137938.1:0-11799 GCA_025631205.1 Nesometra sesokonis
GGGGGGGGGGGGGGGGGCGGGCGGAAAGAGGATCGGTAGTCAATGTTCTAGGGGGGTCCGAAGGCATGCTCCCCCTTGAATTAGATGTAAAGAAATGGCCTCAGAGGCGTGTATATTTTACTTTCCGAAGGGGGCGGGGGTTGGGGGCGAGGCCGCCCCTCTTAAACCCGCCCTTGCACATCCAGCTCTATATTATCGACCTGTTCGTGGTACATTAATTGTAATATGAATGGTGATTCACTGGGGTACCTTACAGTTGATCCCAAAACCTTTAGCAAAACATAATGTTTAAATTATTGGAAGCATTTTCTTGAGTGTTAAGAGAAAGAAAATTACGGTTAACTTTTATCTAAACTATTATTTAACACATATTTCCAGAGGCATCTCTTGGATTAGGCTTCGTTTTAAAAGAATTTTCCAACTTTTGTAAAGTTGAAATTTAGTTAGGCCTAATGATATATATTTTGATCAACTTATTAACAGCACTAGCCTTAGTCATTATCATAATAATAATATAATCATTATTAATGACATAATCAGCAATGCGTCCGGTGGACATCACGTGATGAATCCAGGATTGTGAGTTGGGGGTTCGGCTAGACTTGCTCCAAGTCTGTATTATTTTAACTGTTTAATGAAATGCGCCACCAGTGGATGATGAAGTTTTAGTGGTGTGAGGTTTTTCGTTAATATCAGAAAGGTATGGCGATCTACCTGCTATGGAACGCAATGGGTGCCTTTTAATCTTCTTATATACGAAATAAAGCGAATCACCGTCTTGAACCAAGACTAGGGGTTCGGCTTGAAACATGACCCAGATTTTAAAAGCAATTAGTGGGGGGGGGGGGGTTCCCCCTGGGGGGAGTTCAGCTAAGTGGGCTAATATTTTCGGGGTAAAACTTACTAAAACGGCCTAGTAGGCATGAAATATAGGTCAAATGCCACCATGTAGGTACCGTGACAAATCACCATAAAAGATGACACCACACAATGACCAAATTACGATGTGTCCACACTTAGTCTGTGTCTTTTAGAATGTAAAATAACGCAATTTTTCAGGACTTTCGGCCCCTGGATCTCGATCGGGGGCCCTTGGCCCCCTTACCCTCAGTTTAAATTGCTCGCTTCGCTCGAAAATCTTCCAAACCAATACAGACTGAACTGGAAAACGGGACATTTTGGTGGACTCTCAATTTGTCTTTCAGCATGTAAAACACCGCAAATTTTTGGCGGACCCTGTCCCCCATCCAAAATTACTCGCAAGTCTGAACTTCGAACCAATACTATACAGGCTGAACTGGAAAACGGGTCATTATGGGCTGTAATGTGTCTTTTAGCATGTAAAATACTGCACATTTTTCTGTGTCTTTCGACCCTGGGCCCACACCTGAGACCCTCAACGTCCCCCTAGTCACAGCCTAAATTGCTCGCAAGTCTAAAATTCGAAACCAAGGCAGGCTGAACTGGAAAACGGGACATTTTGATGAACTCTGATGTACTTTTAGCATGTAAAAGAACATGTTTTGTTTTTTTCTGGCGGCCTCCAATCCCCCAGCCTAAATTCCTCGCTCCGCTCGCATATCTAAACTTCGAAACCGTAGCTTGACTCTGATGTACTGTACGTTTTTCAGCGTGTAAAATAACCGGACCGGAGGACCTCGGCGGTTCCTGGCGGTTTCTCGCTTCGCTCAAGTCTGCCACCCCTCCCCTTTTATTAAATCCTGGATGCGCCCCTCATGTGTAGGCATATGTTATAACGAGGTTTGGCTATACTTGTGGGATTTGATAAGAAGTTTCGCCTATAGTCCCAAGTTGAACCTCCCCACTAAAATTCCTAAATACCGGCCTGGTTGTGGATTCAATTTTGCTAAATTGTGACATTTTAAAATAAATTTCTAATTTGCCACTTCCTAGAATGTCGAATTTCCAAATTAGGATTGTTCCCACCTCAGCCAACAACCAATGTGGGTTTGAGGTAAGTTTAGTTCTCTCCAGGAGCGTATCCACGAGTTGGCGAAGGGGTGCTCGAACCTGCAAAAAGCAAAAAAAATAACGTTCTTTCTGCGGCCTAATTATATATATGTAGCACAAAGTAGCGGGCCAAGAGCCAGTGACACTATTGAAAAAATAATAAAATTAATAAGAAACTATGCCTAAGTTGGAGACGAGAAGAGTTGATTTGAATAGGAAATTGATGAAAAATTTTTATTTCAAGGTGCTTTCCGGTGCACTCATAGAGGCACATATTGAGAAAAATTTTTATGACCCATACAAAGTCTTTAACTCCGCCAATGCCGGTCCCAAGCCCGGATGAAAAAGTGAGGAGGGTTAGGCGTAGGGTTAGCTCCCCTGCCCTGTAAAAACACAGCTGGCTACAGAAACGTTAACAAGTGAACTTAGAGAAACTACCTTGGAAGAGGAAGGTTCTGCAACTGGTAGATCTGTGACGCTGAAGTCTCTGGAAGCTGCACAGCTAAATTCCCTTCTCTCAACCACGAAAACAATTGTTTTTGGAACTTGGAATGTCCAGACTATGTACCAGACCGGTAAAACAGCACAAATAGCAGCAGAAATCCAAAACTATAACATAACATTACTTGGTTTAAGTGAAACCAGGTGGATCCATTCAGGACAGAGACAACTGACAAGCGGGGAACTACTACTCTACTCAGAACATAAAAGTGATGATGCCCCCCCCCCCCCCCATACAGAGGGTGTTAGAATCATGCTATCTAAACAGGCTCAGAACTCACTAATAGGCTGGGAATCTCATGGATCCAGAATTATCAGGGCTGTTTTTAGGATAACGGCGAGGAAAATTATTTTGAACGTCATACAGTGTTATGCATCAACAAATGAAAGTGAGGATGAAATCAAGGAAGAATTTTATGACCATCTACAAAGTGTCCTGGATACGTGCTCAGAGAAAGATGTTAACATCGTTATGAGAGATTTTAATGCAAAAATTGGAAGGGACAATACTGGCTATGAAGGTATTATGGGAAAATTTGGAATTGGAGATATGAGTGAAAATGGAGGACGGGTTCTAAACACATGTGCACTAAATCAATATGTAATAGGAGGCAGCATCTTTCCACACAGGAGAATTCACAAAGCAACATGGGTATCACCAGATCACAACACTGAAAATCAAATTGACCATTTCTGCATTAGCAAAACGTTCAGAAGACTCTATAGGATGTGAGAGTTAAAAGAGGGGCAGATGTAGCATCAGATCACCACTTGTTGATCGCTAAAATGAAGCTCAAGTTAAAGAAACACAAGGAGATAATGGTAAAGAGACAAAAGTACAATGTAGACCTCCTAAAAGATGAAAAAATAAAATGTGACTATGGTCTGAAACTTTCTAATAGGTTCCAAGTACTGCAAGACTTACACTATGAAGAAGGTACTGTTGAAAACCAGTGGCAAGAAATCAAAGAGACATAAACAGTTCTATGACACCACAAGGAAACTGGCAGGCAAATACAGTAAACCTGAAAGACCGGTAAAAGACAAAGAAGGTGCAACAATTTTGAACAAATGCCAACAACTGAATAGATGGGCAGAACATTTTGAAGAGTTGCTCAACAGACCACTACCACACAACCCACCAGACATTAAACCAGCAGATTCAGACCTCAAAATCAACTGCGAACAACAAGTAAACCTGAAATCAGAAGAGCAATCCTACAGCTAAAAAATGATAAAGCAACAGGACCAGATGCTATCCCTGCTGAAGCATTGATATTGACACCACAACTGAGTTATTGTACACATTTCTTCTGTACACACTTTTCATCCCAGAAAAATCTGGGATGAAGGATAGGTTCCTTCAGATTGGGAAGAAGGCTATTTCATTAAACTCCCAAAGAAAGGAGATCCTAGTAACTGTGCTAATTAGAGAAATTACTCTCCTGTCAGTGCCTGGTAAAGTCTTCAACAGAGTCATCCTTGGAAGAATCAAAGAAGCAGTAGATCCTCAACTCAGAGATCAGGAAGCAGGCTTTAGAAAGAATCGATCATGTATAGACCAAATTGCAACCTTACGTATCATAATAGAACAATCCTTGGAATGCACCAGTATACATGAACTTTTTTACGAGAAGGCTTTTGACAGTGTGAACAGAGAGACTTTCTGGCAACTTCTACGTCATTATGGCATACCAACCAAAAGAGTAAATCTCATAAAAATAGCTATGATGGTATTCACTGCAGAGTACTACATGAAGGACAATTGACCAGGCAATTTGAAGTGAAAACCGGTCCCGGGGGAGCATTCCCCGGACCATCCCCCCAAAAACTTCGACTCACAACCTTCCCCCTTTTTCCAAAAGCCTGCATCTCCTGGAGTTAAACCAGCCCCCAACCCCCGATCCTGCATATCTAGCATTTGTTCGCCTGAACTCGTGGCTAGGCCGGTGTTTACCGTGCGAATTTTCGTAAAAGAAGGCATCAGATGATCTAGGGTTTATAATCCAAGATTTAAAAATGTAATAGGCCTAAATCTTCAGGTAATGGTGTTTTTAGCGAGGCTAAACTAGCCTAGCGAGGCGGTGTTAATTTTTAAAATTGTCTTCAGCTAAGGACAACAACAGACTGGAGGTTCTTCCACCCACCACTCAACACCGACCCCACCCCGTACGGGCCTGTAACAATTTCACTTAATGTAAACCTATTGACAGACAAAACGCGAAAATCAAAATCTGAGGTAAACGAATGTACCGACGAACAAGTACTGTGCGGAGATACTTGGTCGCATATAAAAATAGCACATGAACAATGGAACCAACTGCAAGCCAAATGAAAATCGACCGATTCGAATGGTGGATAACGAATGCTAAATTAAAAACATACGAAGTGTATAAACAACTCAAGACAACATGTCTCTAAGGGTTGCATTAATTCAGATTGTTGTTGCACGTTTTTCTTTTCTTCTCGGTAAAAAAGAAAAACATCGCTATTAGTGAAAGTGTTTGCCTGCAATTATGTACAATTTAGTGTTGTTTGTATTTTCTTGTAAATTTTAGATCATAAATTTAATGACTACAGTAATAAAACACTGGAAATCAATATGCAACCAATTGAGAAAAGACCGAAAAAAAATCACGTGATGCCATAAGCAAATTTAAGGTATACGCTCTCGTTAGGGGCGAATCCAGAATTGAGGGTGAACTCTGATTTGATTTAAAAAAAAAAAACACTTGCGTTAACATGTTCTGCTCTGCCTCTAGGGGTTCTTTTAGTCACATTGTATGTCAATGCAACCACAAAACAGGTCAAGTTAGGACTAGCCCGTTAGTCCCCCCCCCCAAAAAAAACCCCTTAAATCTGTCCCTGCTTCGCTTAACCACGCGTTGCTAAGTCCACAAAGAGAAACATCGCTTAGCACGAGATATCTACAGTAAAGCTTTATGGTTGGCAACCAACATCAGAAAATAAAATTGATTTTCAAAAAAAAAAACCGCGCTCTTACAGAATGTTACAAAATCGACACATGCTTTTACTACTGCATACATCTGCTTTATTTATTATTTTATTCAATATTTTACTTCGAGAGAAAATAGCAGCCAAATCAATGGAGTGTATAATTCATTTAAATATGAAATTCCTAGTACAATACTATTAACAATTAGACCACATTTCCATAATCTAAAATATACTTTTCTACAACGGATACCATTTCTTTTCTCATGTGAATCAGTCCATTACAAAAGTATACATCTATTTTGTCCTTGTTCGAGAAAATAACAATAATTCGTTATCAAAGTATTTACAAACCTACATACAACTTACAAATTTATGCTTAAATAAAAATTATAGGACTGTATGCGGTGTGTAGCTTAAAGAATAGGTGAGTAAAGAGCGGCGAATCCAGGATCCTAAACCCCCTTGATCGGTCACTGACCATACAGGCCTATTTTAATTGGCCTAATTTTTTAGAACTCCTTGCTAAAATTAAGTTTAAAATCACAATTGTTCAACGCTCTTGTTATATTTGGCGATATGATTAGAAATTAAATATTTTTTTTTAAGTAGAGAATTGATACCATTGTTAATATGCTAATAAATTAAAACTTATGAGAGTAGACTGGAAACAAATGACAAAAAAATAAACTTGATACTAATAACTCAAAACTGTGGGTATACAATAAACCGCATCGATATTGCGTTTAGCCCGAACAGAGACTGCTACCTATGTGATATGTAATAACAGGTTGTTGTCAATGATACAGATCAACAGCCGATGAATGATATAATGAGACGTTCATGATTAAAATAATTACAGTTAAATGACGATACGCGATGAAATGTTTATAACCTATTTTATATAAACAGATCTCTATCAGGTAACGAATCGGAACTTTGACATGTCATATTTGAAACGAGCATGGAAAACGAGACGATATTTTAGGAAACGTAAAACTGATTTTTAAAACTAAATAGCATTGAAAATTAATCAACAATCATACTTTATTAAAAATTTTACCAATCTAATGTTTATATTTAATGTTAAATTTTCATTTTAGTTTTAAGCTTTTTTAAAATGTTCTTTTTTCAGTTGTTAAACATTTTTAAGGTACTGCACTGTTTTAAACTGCGTAATTAGTAATAATAATAATAATACTTTCTTTTTAATGTCAATTGTCTAATCATGTAATATTTAGGCCACTTTCATAACAGTGCATTTTAATGTCTAGGCCTACAGAATATGTTTTTTATATCCGATTTTTGGTATACCGGCTTTTAGTGTTTTATATAAGTAATATTTAATAATTATATAAGTGTTTTATAGTTATATTATGTATCCAGTTTATACTGTACTTGTGGTTTTAACGTGTGAATTTCGCTGACATAAAAGTATATACACAGTATTCAAGATTATTATTATAAAATAATTGAGAATTTGAAGATGTATTGTCACTTGAAGAAGACCAAAAATTATGGAATTAACTTGATAATAATAAACGTAGCATTTAAACTCTGTTTGGTGTTTTTTTTTTACACTGACGAATGCTAAACATTTTAAAAGCTTAAGATTCTAAAGGCTTCTATTGAATGTTTTTTGTTGGTTGTTAGCATGTATCCTTGCAAAATTATTGGCAAATACGCCTAAAATTTGAATACTTTAATTTCTATGTTCAACCTTATAACTTATATATACAGTATCTCCAAAATAACAAGAAAATTTGGCATTCTTAAATTGTTAAATATCACCGTATGTTACACAAGGTCAATTTATGCTTAAATAAATATTAAAAGAAATAGAACACATCAAAAGTTATCATCTTTGTGATGAGGAAGTGTAACTTCTGTGGTTATTATGTCCATGGAGTAATGTTATGTCACACTCGCAAGAATACAAGGCTTGTCCTTTGTCAAGCAAACAGCCCAAGTTTCTTAATTTATAAAATAACATATCTGTGTCAGAAATAAAATTTATTCAATGGTAGATGAATCAAGGTAAATACAATAATACGTCCAAAGTTCAGTCTAAATAAGTAAGTAGAGTAGCTTGGATAAAACAGCATCTTGGATTATGCCTAAAATAATTAAAATAATTGACTCAATGTCATAATTTACCTGATTATACATATCTTGCATATTGTACAGATGTACAATTGTATTTTATACAGATTCCAAGTATAATCTGTTTAAAAAAACAATCTCATGATGTAATGGTATTTTATGGCAATGTATCTATATCTGTGTAATAGGGAGGATTCGCAACCTCACGAAATACTATAACAGAAACCATGGAGGTTCCTCCATGCAGAAACCGATACAACATAAATTCTTGACATCTGGGTTGAAAATCATAAAATATTTGTCACAGTCGATCAAAATTTTACAATGATCACAGACTATTCCTAGGTAAAGAATTGGATGTATTTTGATACTGATAAACTTTCAAAAATGCAATGATGACATATCCGTTTCGTTATCATATTTTTTAAAGTTGCGAAACCACTTAGTATTAAACCTGAATGAAAACATACATTAGTATTAAAATACAATTTTGGTGCATAGCACTAAGTTATAAACCATAAGTAATGTAAAACAGGGGCATATCCAAGAATTTGTGAAGGGAGGTGTCCGAACAAACCTGGGTAGGATTTGGACAAGAAAAACAAATTTCCCCTACTGACACACCCTTAATGGTGTGGTTTACGAATATATGGTGCTTTTACCTGACAGTACAATTCTTTTCCCTTGAAGTTGAGTGCTATTTCTACAGAAGGAGGATGCTCGAGGTACACATTTCTACCTTCATTTTGAAGTTGAAAATGTGTTCGACGTGAATCTACATTTTTTAAAATATATATTCTTTTGGGTGGCTTCCATGTAAGCGGCTATTGTTTAGCCATAATGAAAGTCTCCCGGATCCTAAATAATATTATTCTTATTACTGTGTATGCCTATTCAAAAAAAAAAATGTATTGTATTTATTTGGATTAAATAAAATGGTTTCTGACTTGTGACTTTCATTGTTTTCTGCCTCCAAAGGGGGGTGCTTGAGTACTCTTAGCACCCCCACCCCGGATATGCCACTGTAAAAATTACACTACTTTATAGGCATCCACAAACACCATTTTCCATTCATCAACAGTCCTCATCAATGCACGAACCTTCACAATCTTAGTGTAAAGGCAAATAGCATACTACTGTACTAGACCAGACATTGTGCATTATTTCAATACAACTAAAACAAGAATAAACCTATGATACATACATAATTGCCTTGTATCTAATGTTTTTATACTTGATAATAGATATGGAACTTAAAACTAACATGATTCCTACAATTATTTAAATTAAGACTAAATACTGCACTGAATCTTCAATAACAAAATCCTAGATTAAACCTTATTTTCTTATTTTTTTAGCCTATTGTTGTCAAATTAATTCATATAAATTAATTTAATTAATAAATATTTCCTATTAACTTACAGTGATGATAAAACAATAATAAAATATCATGACACGTTCAAAATTGGTACACAATACCCATTCTGTATTGAAAGACATGATATGCAATTTATAGTACCATGATTAAAATAATTAAAAAAATTAAATATATAATCATAGGCTAAAACAAACAGCTGACACCTTACGCCATCTATGTTCATCCAAGTCCGTGTTTCACAATAAATGGTTTGTTGGTTACACTCAAATACATGTCTTCAGTGGTGACTTTCAACATTACAAGCTCTACATTGTGGCCTTCATATGACAAAACATAAAAAAGTATCTTAAATATTTCAAACCTAAAAAATTGTACTATAATCAATCCTAAGATGACATTTTGTCATTGCAAAAAAAATAAGATGCACACATACAAATAAAGTATCAATTAGAATGGTACAAAATATCAAGGAAATCTTATGACAATAACATTAATGTATAATTATATTTTAGCCTAGAAAGTCTTAATAAATTTATCCTCTTAATTAGAAAAAGAAAACTTCATATATACATCTGCCAACCAGTGGTATTGTCCTCATGCAGTGGCCATTCACTCTCATGGTTTCTGCCATTTGAACGAGCTCTTGATCTTGAGTCAATCTGAATTTCAACATCAGAAACATTAACATTTTCGTTAGAACTGCTCTTTTTATTTTGAGTACTATTATTCTTATTGTTTGTTATGTCTTTTTGATGTCCACGACTTTCAGCATTAAGAGCTCTACGTTGGTCTTCAATTTGAGCATCAGACATTCTTTGCCAGACATCTTCACTTTTTGGTGGTTGTGGCTTTACAGGGTCTTTTGTATCTGGATAAAGAGATGAAGTAATTTTCCTGCAAACCTTTGGTGACCGTTTTGGAGAACTTGGCCACGATGCAGAACTCTCAGCTTCATCTCGAAGTTTCCAAGGTGAATTATCATCTTTTATCTTATTAGATGATGGAATAAAAACATCTGTTTCACTACTTGATGATTTTTTCTTCCATAATGTTTTTGCTTTAGTTTCCTGAGCTATGCCAGTTGTATCATCCTTCCACTTTTGACTTAGTTTCTGTTCATACATCTTTTTGCAACCATCTTCCACTTCCCCATCCCCTTCTCCTTCAGATTTACTACCAGTTTTGGATAAATTTGCAGTTTTTCTTTCTTTCTTTCGTGCACCTAATTCTTTTCGTTGTCCACTTTGATGTTCTGCAACAAGTTCAGTAACTTGTCCTTGCACCTTTTTCATCTCTTCTCGTATTCGTTCAAACTCTGATTCCAATTCATGACAGAGATCTAAGTTCACACTTGACAATTTTGCAGCCTTTCCATCTCCAGAGGATTTCATGGAATGTGGAGTACGTACATGCAATGATCCTGTTCTAATGGAATGTGAAGAGGTACCTTCTCCTTTCCTATGAGGTCGTAAAGATTTTGTATGGCGATCACCTCTGCTACTGCCAGACACGCGACTATGACTTTTATCCTTATTACGTCTTGACTCTCCAACAGGATAAGATGAATCAGATTTGGATCTTCTTGTCTCCTGTAAATGCATTCTTTCTCTCTTTTTGCAATCTCTTTTCGCCAATGCAGATTCCAGCTTACTACTTTCATGGAAAAGTTTATCAAAGTCAATGTCTATGGACATATCAGTATCTGCAACATCTGATGACTGCTGCTTCTTAGGTTGTGAAGAATTATTTGATGCCAATTTGTCAGATTGATTTTGAGATAAATCAAAGTCTACTTTTACTGCAGTATTCAGTGAATCTGAAATAAAAAAAACAAAAACAAATAAACAAATATAAATTTTCATAACATATATATCTCTTGATGTGTGATGATTTATTTTAGAACATCTTTTGGATATTCTGACATATTTGTGAGGTATCACCACAAATGAGTTGCAATGTAGGTGGGATCAAATTGAGATAATCAAAATAGGATTTGAATCAAATTTTGGAGAAATTTAGTTTTAATCAATTATAAACATAACAGTTTTCATACAAGAAAGTGTAGTTTATGCAGGTTTCCTGAAAATGTAGTCTTTTAATTGTTTATTTGCTGTATTGGCCATTTTGTCAAAACTTCCATACATGAAAACTTCAAATTCTCATATCTTTGGATCTACTTATCCAATAAATGTCATTTAAGCTTTATAACATTACCAATAACTCAATATTGTATTTCTTACCATGAGACTCATTTTGTGGTGAGACCTCACATTTATATCTTTATGTCAATTATTTTCTATGATTTTCAAAGAAGAAGCAAAATAAATTGTTATTTGATGCAAACAAATTCATGGAAACAGAAATATTGTTACATTTTGTGTGAAATCTGTTAGTTAAAAAATCTACACATACAATGTATATAATGAGAAAATCAGCTGTATAAAGCCTTCTTTGTGATTAGCAGCATGGATGAATCTGTGTAGACGATGTATAATCTATATTGTACCTAGCAACAAGGAAATGAAAGAAATCATAAACAGTTCAATGACTTATTAGCTCAGCCTAGGATCTCTAGAACTACCTGTATGATTAAGTTTGTATATTCTAAGTGGGTGCTGTATTATTTTAAAACAATATTATATTATCATTATTGTAATTACACATTCAGAGGTCCCAAGTTGTAAAAACAAAATTCCTGGAGATTTTCTCGTGGTCGTTCTACCAGTGTTTGCAATGTCTACCTTTCCTGTAAAGTATGTACAAATACCCTTATTCATAAGCTCAACACCTTCACTGTTATGGAATGATAGTTTCTACGCAGTGGCTATTGTTACACCAGTCGTAATTTCAATCCTGTAGGCTATTCTTACACCACTCTAAAACGCATGCGC
>JAOTQE010137949.1:0-11799 GCA_025631205.1 Nesometra sesokonis
AAAGACGCATTAGAGTCCAACATTTAAATTTCTAGGTGCTGGAAAATGACACTTAAAAAGTGAAGGGGCCCGGGCCCTTGCGGCCCCCGGTTCCGCCGGCCCTGAAGTAAATCACATTCTATTATTTGAAATTTATTAGGGGTCACACAGACCTTGTGACTCACAAAATTTCACCAAGGGGGGTCACGTGACCCCCAGGGCCCTCCTTGGATCCGCCACTGTTTATAATTTAAATTTGTTTTAATTTGTTATTTTCTAAAACTCTACATTGTCCGTAGCGGGTTGTAACTGACCTACTTTCATACACCAAGCTAATGAGCCATTTGACTTGGCTCTGCCACCACATAAATTGCTTTTCAAATTCCTTATTTTTCGTTATTTTCTGCTAAAACTGTTTTTCACGGGTAGCAATTGACCGAGGTAAAACGTTTGACTTGTGAAGTGAAATGTACGTTCAATTCCCCCATCACGGCATTTTTTAAAATTTATATAAAATTGCGCCTTTGTTACTAAAAGCCAGTTCTATTGTCAATGATACCTGGCCGAGCGGGTAAAGCGATCTCTTGTAAGGTGGAAGTAAGTTCACTGGTTCAATTCCCCGTCCAGCAGGCCCGGTTTGACAATTCAAAAGCGGCTATCGGACTTTTCCGATCACAGATCCATTAGGCGGGCCTACTTAAAGAGGAAATTCCTTCCAAAATACAAAAAAAAAGGAAAAATCTTTGGAGTTTACCTGTTTATTAATTC
Source organism: Nesometra sesokonis (assembly GCA_025631205.1). NCBI lineage: Eukaryota > Metazoa > Echinodermata > Crinoidea > Comatulida > Antedonidae > Nesometra > Nesometra sesokonis. The sequence continues at coordinate 748 of JAOTQE010137949.1, forward strand.
TAAAGTATTAAACATATTTAGCTACCTGTATACTTGTTTAATTTTATTCTCGAGTAGAAAAAAAATACACACTTTTCAGCCTTACCGCTTTTTTGCATCTCCCACAAAACCATAAATACTTTTTAAAGAAGTGTTTTAAAGTAATATAACGACATAAACACTGCAGATCAGTACACTGTATTATATCAGGGGCGGATGCAGACGTTTGGAAAAATGGGCCGGTAAAGAGTTAATGTTTTAGGGGAGTCCCCGGAAAATTTTGGTCTTTTGGTGTCCGGACGGTCCTCAGGGGCGTGTTAATACATTAATTTTGCCTTAGGCATATTTGCTGGATTGTTTTCGTTTTATAATCAAATTGATATATTTTACATTCTGAAGTGGTGGTGGGGGAGGGAGAGTTGTGAAAGCCGGTACGCCCCTTAAATCCGTTCCTGTATATTTATGAATTTGCATAGTAAGCCAACATCTGAAATAATTTAATTTTTTGTTGACAAATTGGAAGGAATGGGCATTTTAGACGGGTAATTCAAGAGTAATGCAATTCGGAGCTAAAACAGGCATGGGTGTTGTACAAAATTGGACGTGTACAAAATTATGGTATTTTACATTGGTTCGTTTAATTACAATAAAACAAATGGACGGTTTAAACAACAATTGCACATCGTGTTGAGAAACTTCTAAGACAAAGCCACTACCAGAAAAAAAACTTCTACAGAAAATGTTAAATTCCGCCCTCTTTAAATTCACCGGCCAATGAACCCGGAAACTTATGTTAAAAAAGTTTTGTTGTTATCCCGTCGCGAGATACAGTTTGCGGATTCTCCTGCCCTTGAAGTCTGCATATGAATGAAGTATGGTAGGCCTGTGAAGTATAACATTGGTTTCTCTTCCTGTTTTATAACATTACAAGGTATTTATAACATATCTGAGTTTTTAGAATCTGATGTTGTTTGTATTTAGTTGTCGATTCAGTAAGTTACACAAACCGCTAGGCTAGGCCTAAATAAGCCCAACCTTGAAGATTCCACATCCCCCGTCGTGAAGAATGTCTTCCGTGTGCTGTGAGTGGGAGGTACAGTACATTGATTCCATTTTTAAAGGCTAGGATAGAACACCTAGATATATTTTAAATTGATGGTCCTGTTTTATAAGGTACTTGTCTGGTATGTATTATTACAAAATAAAGCAACCCTAAACACATGTAGAATCTATTAATTAGGCCCAGTTCCTGATGATGACATAATTTATGTCGAAATATTGAATCCTGTCATGATGCCGTGTATCTCATTGCTTGCTAATGTAGTTTCGTACCCACCCGTCAAAATAATCAGAATTAATTGTTCCAAAAGTTCATTACGAGTTGCCTAACATCATATGTCCCAAATAGTTGAAGAATTTGGTATTTTTCCCTTTGTAACTATTTTTAAGCAATTCATAACCGAACTGCACCGTATTATACTTTCATATTAGCACTAGGCCTAGTCAATGAAACTTTTACAGTTAAGGAACTTCTTTTGTATGTAATGTCATACTTTTTTAACAGTTTTACATGTATGGATTCTTGTATGCATGTGTGCGAATATAATTTTAACAGCTGTCCATATTTTTTGTCAACTGTTTTTTTTTTACATTTTATGTTATCTTTTCCACAGCCCAGATGAGATTCTATAAATGCCAACGAAAATAGCTTCATTCTGCTATTTAATATTTGGTTTGAAATAAATGAATTATTACTTGTATTGATAATATTGTTTAAAATAATTTCTATTCCTTTTGATTTTATGTACACAAACCCACTAAAATTTAATTTTTTTAATACTTTAGTTACAACAGTAGAACAACATCAACAAGGATCAGTCCGATTGTCATCCTGCAGAGCCAAACAAGTTTGTGTGTCCAGTGGTATAGTTGAATAGAAATAAATTGAAAATATAACAAGAGTGTCACGGTACAAATTGTACCTTTAGGGCTTCAGCCAATATGACGGTAAGTTTAAGTTGTCTTAAAATTAAGCTGCTTTCAATTGAAAATTTGTTAACCTTAACTTTAAGTAAGAAAGTATAATGCATACTCCAAGCAATGAGATACACGCCATCGTGACAAGATTCAGTATTTCAACATAAATTATGTCATCATCAGGAATGAAAGTTTGTCCATAAAATTCCAGCTTTTAAGCACCAATGCCAAAAGTGTAAACCAATCAAAATTATTATTATTAACGTATGACATTTTTATTTATAAATCAAAGAAGTTCCCAGATTTAATGTGCTCAAGTGAATGTTACAGTGCATGCGCATTTTGAGTCGTTTACAAAATGGGTGGAGCTTATCCCGATGCTAAATCCTGTTTTCCTGTCTATAGTTATTCAAAAAACAGGTTGTATTTGGGGCTAGTCATGGCAAAACCAAGTTGTCGCACAGGAAGTTATTGAGAAATAAGCAAATAAACAACAACAAAAATAAACAAATACAAAGGAAATTTCTGTATATTTTGTCCAATAACTTCAGTTGTAGATGTCCGATTTTGATAATTGACCCCTCATTTTAAAGCTTACTAAAAGTGTATAGGGTTTTAACAATACCTCAATTTTAAATTTTCCTACAACTAGGTGGTTTTACCGTGACATGCCTCATTTATGTTCTACCATGATTTATAATCCTTCCTTGGCGTACATAGTAAGGCTTTCTGTATTCCTTAATGTAAATAATTAGGAAAAAATTTGAGTAAGTCATTATAAGTATTTCTACATAGGGAAGAAACATTAGATTTCTATGTTATTGTTAGTGTGTTGTCAATAGTAACAGAGATTTTCATATGAGGTTACAGTGTGGATATGTGAGTCATCTCTATGAAGGTTGAAATGGTTATGGTTTTAGCCTGTTGTTGTATTTTCACCTCCTTGGTTCATAGTAAAGTGTATGAAAGCCCATGCCATATGTGACAATAATTTTAAGGGGCAGTGTCAAAGGTCATGTGGTTAAGATCGTGCAAAAGTCAAATTCATGTAATCATCCATAAGTTCTGACATATTTGTCATATAGGCATGAAATTTAGATGTTGAATCTTGAGCAATTAGGGACTGTCGTTTCATGTAATGTAATGTAGTTAAATTTGTATTGCACCTTATACAGTAGAGTCTCAAGGCGCTGTGGACCAGATGTTACACATTCATATGACTTTCTACGTCCCTAAGGGTCACTTCATGTCCTTCTGCCCGATGCAGGTGCCTATTCATCTGTCCACAGTAGAGGATGTATGAACCAGTACACCGGGGTAACCCCCTACTCGACTCGAAAGATGTACTACTGTAGGTTCTTTATAGTGCACACAAGCTGTATGTATACACTGGGCCTACGATTTATAGTCTTTATCCGAGAAGACTTGTTTCACCACCAGAACGATAGTGCGAGTGGGCCTCGAACCAATGCTGTTGTTATCACTGTGGTTCACGGTTTCCTGCCTTAACCACTTAACCATACAACTCGCACAGAGGTTTGTACTCTACGACGAGTGCATGCAGTTGTTAGAAATCATTCAAGGAACATTTACCTTTTTAATAGTAGAAAAGTATGTTTATTTTCCCTTTAAAAAAATATTTATTTTGATAGATAAGATTGAACAGTTTAATTTAAGACCTAGAGAAATATTTTCACTTTGAAATTTACATATAAATTCTAAACATTTTCTATGTTAACTTTAGGGTCAATTTTTTTTAGCCAAACTGGAAAGGTTGCCAATTTTTTTTTAGCCAAATTATAAATTCTTTAGCCATTTTTTTTTAAACGATAAAAATGGCCATATAATGAACAGTTTTTGGGTGATTTTTTATTGAGCCAATTTGGTAATTTTTATTTCTAAATGAGAATTCCAGTAGCCAATTGCGACATGGCGAATGGTAGCGTGAGCATAGACTTTATGTTCAATACATTCTTTTCTCAATACTGCTCTCCTCTGTGTTATAAGTCAGTTTGTCACAGATTTTATAAACAATCAATTGCTTAGATTTATAGTGCCTATTCATTTTCAGAATTACAATTTTTAATTTGTTTCTCTTACTGATTCTAGTAAGCCTAATTCTTTTGAACATGTACTTAATCCCAGAACTTTTAATTCCAGAGTAGGAAAAAACTACATTTTAAATGACCCATACAGAAGTGGGCTTATACTAGAGTATAAAAACTACATGTTGAATGATCCATTTACAAGTGGGCTTATATTGAGTATGAAAACTACATGTTGAATGACCCATTTAGAAGTGGGCTTATACTGAGTATGAAAACTACATGTTGAATGACCCATTTGGAGGTGGGCTTATACTAGAGTATGACAACTACATGTTGAATGACCCATTTGGAGGTGGGCTTATACTAGAGTATAACAACTACATGTTGAATGACCCATTTTGGATATGGGCTTATAATAGATTATGAACTACTTGAGTACCCTATTTGGAGGTGGGCTTTATGCTTGAGAATGGTCTGATATTGTAGGTTAACTGAAAGACTGTACACTTTATAAGAACCAGTAAAATTTTGCTAAGGCTCAATGTTCTTATTTTTTTCAAAATTTGAGGCTAAAATTGTTCTTATTTTGTTCTTATTTTATGCTGTTTTTTTCAATTTTTTTGTAAATTAATATTGTACATATAGGATTTGCAATTGAAAGATAATAATGTATACAGTAGTTAATTAATTATATATGGTACAAGTCATTTTTTTATGTTTATCCTTCATGTGGCTTGGTTCTGCCACATACAGGTATAGTACAGTATGTGATTGATATTAACATTGACTTTTTTCTCAGCCTCAATTTGTTCTTATTTTGTTCTTAATTTTTGAGTGATTTCAGCCTTGGTGTTCTTATTAACTGTGTTCTTATAAAAAAAAAGTGTAATACCATATGATCAATCATGTGTTTAAGGTCAGTACTTAGCTTGTATATTTCCTTTACCAACTTCCTTTAGTATCCTCTTAACATTTCTTAACACTTTTTCCTTGTTTCAATATTTAACCTTTCCAAAAAATTATATTTTCGTTCACTAAATAAACATTATAAACCAGCAATAGGTAGAGTGTTAATGGATAGAGGTTTGACTGCAGTCAAATTAGTTTTATTCTATTAGACTGTAGTTAATTTTTATTGCTTGAGAATTGTTTATTCTATTAGAAAGTAGTTTTTATTGCTGCTTGTTAGAATATATAATGTAAAAATGGTAAAAATGGTAAAAATGGTATATGAATAGAGAATCTTGATATTCTGATGGACTTATCATTAAGTCATTTTTTATTTGCTTATTATTTAATTTTTGTAATTAACTTAATGTATGTCTATGTCTATGTTTTTAGGTCTGCGCAAAGCGAACCTTAGAACATCACTTATGTTGTTGTTGTTGTTGTTTGGAGTTGTTGTGACCATAACTTTGAAAGCGTCTAGTGTCACTAGTTTTGAACGGATGTGCATGATATTTTGTACACATTGACACCATTTCCAAATTCATCACTCATTTTTAAGTTACACTCCAGGTTGTCCCCTAGGTTCACAAAACCAAAATCGCCTTTCACCAGGAACAGTAAAAATAACTCTCTAAAATCCCATGATTTAGTGGCGTGGTTGGTTAAGACATCATTTAACACAACCGTTCTAATAAGGTAGAGGTCGTAAGTTTGATTCCTACTATGGGAGACATTATACAGGATTTCTTTTTCTGTTCATTCTTTTTCAATTTTAGAATAATTTTAATGTGTACGAATGAACATTCTAAAAAGTCGGTTTTAGCTAATTTTGTCTTCCAAACTGATTTGTCAAAACTACAAAAATATCTTAGAATTTTATGCAACAAATCATCCCACTAGTGGTAAGAATGCTTTTACACCCAGAAATCGCAGTGGAAGTGCATACATGGTGTGCTGTCGCTCTTGTATATCAATTGTAAATTTAACTCAAGATTTCAATGTTAGTGTTACCTTCTGAGTATTTTTGTACAATTGAACCTCCCTGTGTTGGACACTCTCATTAACAGACGCCTCCCATAACGGCCACTAATTTAAAAGCCTGTTTCTATCTAAATCAATGTATTTGATATGACATGGACACTTTTTGACTTGAGATTGTGATTTTTTTTGTATTATAATTTTTGTCGCGTAAGATTTTACCCTGGAAAATTTTGTGATTTCTTGGAAAATGAATACAAATTTCTATACAATTTAAAAATACTTAAACTGTAATGGCTGAGAATCATACTGAACCAACAAATCTTAAAAAAAATAATAAAAAATATTAAATGAATTATAGACTTTGGTGCTGAAATTTTAGGCTCGTGTTGAAAAAGCCCAGAAATGGCGGGCATAAGCACTTATACATGATTTACAAAATTTGGGCCTCAATCAGCCTAACTTCTTGTAGGCAGCCATCTTCCAGAAGCGGGCACTTTTTCCAGACCTGATGATGTCCGCCTATTAGGGGTTCAACTACCAATAAATGAAATAATATACAGTATATCATTTGCAAATAAATATTGTAGATTGATTGACTAATTGATTGAAAATTTTCAATTTATAATTGTTAAACAGTTGGTTTCATGTGTTTTTAGCTTGAGTTTATGATCCATAGTTAAATTACACCACAATTTATTTTGTGTGAGACATGGGTATCGTAATCTTCTATAGGGCCAAATACAAAGTATATTGTAGCTTAATAATTTTGCTTCCATCAAATCCAAGGTTTCCTTCATACTTCCTGTACGCTATTAAACTAACCATTATGTTACTCAACCCTTTATACCCCTAAGACCCAACTTCCATACCACGAAAGTAAATCCGGTTTCAAGTTATTAACAGTAACCCATTTCAATAGGAAAGCTGCAATTCTTTATACAGTTCTGAAATATTAAATCAACTTTCATAATAAAAACTATATAATTGGGAAATCAATTTGTATCAGACATGATAGGAATAATACTAATTGAAAATATAAAATAAAATAGCTGTATAAAATATAAATGACTATACAAATTATATTTGATTAATTATTAATTCAGGTAAAATGAAATTTGTTTACTGATTCAAGTTTTCAACAACGATATGCTTTGGCAAGTTAGATATCTTTTATTACATAGAACAGAGAACGTTTTCAGTGCGCATGCAGTATGTGCTCCATTCATTGCCATTGTCTCATCCCATGTTTTGTTTTTTTTTTTTATTTATAGCCACTCTGTTCTGAAAACAGAACAGTTGGGAATAAGCCTTTACCCTCAGTCATTGAAACAAACAACTATATAACATAATGCATTCTACAATGTTGTAACTGTAATCATATGGCATTTATATCTCCCGTGTACCCACAGACACTCCTAGGAGAGAGGCAACATGGAAAAAATGTCTTGCCAAAGAACACAACTGACCTGAGTGAGCCTTGAACTCTTGACCTTGTGAATGGAAGGCCGGGGGGAGGGGGGAATAAAACCACTGCAACAACTGATCCCACATATTTTTGTGAGCATTAAAATATAAGAGACCCCTATTTTTACTTGTCTAGATGTATTGTCACCTAAAAATAATGACAAAACATTAATTTTGAAAATAACTTGCTTATTTTGAAAAAAAATGTATTAAGATCCTTCTTAATTAGCATTATCATCAGGCGCGGATCCAAGGGGGGGGGGGGTTTGGTTTTGAAACCAAAAAATACATTTTTTTGCACAATTTCGAAGAAAACGGGCAACCACGCCCACCCGAATCTATGTTGAAATGAAAGTGGACCCCCCCCCTTTCGGTGGATCCTGGATCCTCCCCTGATTATGAATATGATAAAGGACTGACAGCCTCTATAATTATGGTCATTTTTTTTCAGTGTAAAAATCTTAGTATACAAATTTTAAATACACTAATTTCAGTTATCAAGTTATTAAGTTTGATGATACAATAATATGAGCAAGTTATGTTCAAGTAATGGTGATGACTTTTTGGTCATTTTAAAGTGACAAAAATCTTTAATACTAGTACCATGCATTGCTGTGCTAGGTAAGCCCACCCTTTTCTTTAAAGTTCTAACCATTTCATCCTATCCCTATTTTCAGTTTTAAGAAAATATGACTCAAATGAAATGTATAACCTGGAATATTACCAAGGTCACTATCAAGTGTAATAAAAGTTTAATACTTTAAGATGCTGGCTCCAGATACAACTAGACTTGGCAGTTTGATGTCCTAACATAAACTGTTATAATTACTAAAGATCCCATTGATCCGCAGTAAGCTATTAAATCATGGCAAAAGTAGATCTGTGTGAAATTTTGGTCAATATCTTGGGTTTGCCCTGTAACAGTGTAAGCTTGCCCATCAGGTCTACTCTTTGGTGGGTTGATAATGCAACAAATCAAGCCTATCAGGAGGTACAACTCACATTTGACAGTTGTTTGTAAAATATTATAATTTAGTCATTCTTAATGGTCTTGTTATTTTTTTATTTGTGCCAATAGAATACATAAGAGGTCAACAAATAGGCATTATGAAACACACTTTGTAAATAAATAGGCTTTCGGGTATTAAAAAAGGACACGTTTTTCACGTGTGCATGCCGCGTTGTTTACACGCATGTCATGTCCAAGGTTTCCTGAACAGTACTGTACCTTCCTTAATGCTGAAACTTTGCATGCTAGTGTAGATGATGTGTAGATGAACCACTTGGGGATATTTTATGTTTTTAACAATTAGTATTTTTAAAAATTAATTTCTACCATTTTTTTTAATGTAAAACCACTAATTATTCACAAATAATTAAAGTTAAATGTTATACAGTATATACTTTTCCCTCAAATACATTACACACGATAAATTTCGGGGCTAGCATCTAATTGAACCTGTCAAATGCGTTCGGCTAAGTATAGCATATTGTCTGGGATGATAATATCGGTTACAACAAGTGAACTCACCCCTCGGAAAAGTCATAGAGTGCATAAATAAGACATAAATTCACAAATAATATTATACTGTATTTAAATTCATAGAAATTTTAACAAATAATGGAAAGCATAACATCAGGAAATAGGCTAGATGGGTAGAGTACATTTTTTTGTGTTCTATCATATCAGTGTCTATGACATCATTGTGCTGATGCTAGCTAAGTACACATAAAAAGAAGAGGAATACCACTGTCTGTGTTGGCCAAATCGTCTTTCTACGGCCGAGCGCCAGTGACCGGGTTTATCTTAACCTTTTGAAAATTGCAGGCCTAGTTTTATTATTTGTGACATCTCTCCATGAAATGAGTCGCATCGTAGGTGAGATCAAGTTGAGATAATCTCCAAAATAGGTCTGAAGTCAAATTTATGAGAAATTTATTTTTAATCAATTATGAGTGCTATGGTACTTATATTTCATCACAATAAATTTTTTTAGGTTAGTTTTAATGTAGGAAAGTGTCCTCCATGCAGATTTTCTGAGATTTATAGCCTATTAATTGTTTATTTTTTTATTGGCGATTTTCTCAAAACCATGTTTCCATAAATGAAAACTTTATATGCTCATATCTTTGGATCATACTTATCCAATCCAATACAGGCGCGGATCCAGGCTTCACCGAAATGGGGGGCGCACTTTTCCACTCCGGGTGGGCGTGGTTGCCAACTTTTTCCTGAAGAGCTAAAAAAAAGCTCATTTGCCCAATTTGGTGCCCTATTACCCTATTTTAAGCGGGTTTTGGGTTTTCCAGGTATATTTTTAACCCGCTGCACCTAAAATAAGGGGGGTCCCAACTATTTTTGCCGATAATGGGGGCACGCGCCCCTCTGCGCCCTCCCCCCCTTCCCTTGGATCCGCGCCTGCAATGAATGTCATCTAAAGTATAGGTTACAGTTTATATTATGCTCTATTAGAAGATACCAATAACTCAATTTTGGATTTACCTACCATGAGACTCATTTTGTGGTGAGACCACACATTTGTGTCATAAGTAAATTAATATGAAACTCCAATTAAGTTGAATGATACCATGGAGGTGATGATACTAAACCAAGATTGATAACATAGTTTTGATTTATTGCTATAGATACGATTCAATGAAACTCACCGTTTTGTCAAGTACCTGTCAAACCATTTCCTTAATATCATTAAAATAGTTTAGTGAATTTTCTGTGTTTTTGTGGGACTTTTCCTGGTTCAATAATACTGTTGTGTTTTAATCCTAGTTGGTTATCCCAACAAAACACCACCTATTGTAACCAGGATCACACATAGTGAAGATACTAAATAATAATAAATAAATGTATGTTTCAAAGTTTATTATCTGCTAAAGTCTTCTTTGTGGGACTTTCCTGGATTACAGTATTTTAATCACAGTTGGTTATCCCACTGTAATATCAAGACCAGCCTTAAAAACAATGGATATTAAAAACGAAAGAATTTTGATTGTTTATGTGGGTTTTCCTCGTCTGTTAAGATATTTTAAAATTTTAGTTTGTTATCCAAAAAACCACCAATGAAAAGATTAACACTGGATCACTGTGGTAACTGCAGTTGACTTAATAGCAATAGATTACTGAAATAACTGCAGTGGAATAATTTTGACACATCTCCTAAAGCAAATTAAAAAAAAATTAGTAATCTCTGGAGCTTATTAAAAGTACTGTATCTCATTGAGCTCTAAAATTTGTTATTTTAAACTCTTGTTGTTGACCAAATCTATTGTTTATTTTTAACAAGTTTCCAAATGTACGTTATTTCCTACTAAAACTCTGTTGTCTATGCTCACTCTTGGGCAGGGATTTTGATAGAAAAATCCAAGAGTGGGTGACAAAAATGTAAGGGTATGTGTAGACTTGCTCCAAGTCGCTTCTATATGGTTGTTTTTTGTAATATATGTAGCGCCGTCAACGGCGACCACAATAAGTCATAATTTTTCATCATAGAAGCAACTTGTCAAATAGGGTTGAAGCAAGAAAGAAATCACGTATTTTCTCTCTCCGTATTTGGCATGTGGGTGTTTCGAAATGTTTACCTACCTACGGTCGACCAACCAAAATGCTTCCTTTTCGAGTGAACGATCTATCCATTTGAGA
>JAOTQE010137960.1:0-11799 GCA_025631205.1 Nesometra sesokonis
CCAATGACTGGGGTAATAATTGTGAAGCGCTTAGAGGCCTTGGCAATAAGCGCTATATAAATGTCACATATTATTATCTCTGCTCTCACAACTTTCTACTCTTACAAAGTGATACCATCATGGAGGAATGACACTGATTTCAATCTATAACATCTAATCTCTTATAAGCTATTTAGGAAATCATTAATCCTCAATTATTTCAGTATGTGTGATTATGACATAGCTCCTCTAAAAATCTCATAGTTTTTAATAAACTACCATGGTACGAAATCAACTTGATTATTTTTTGTAAAATAAAAGAGGAAACAGAATCAATTTTTACAATCTTTTGTTTTTTATTTGGGCATTTCTGAACTTCTAGATGCATTAAGTGATTTTAAAAATTATAAATAATTTTCAATATAATTTCTATGAAGTACTTATGGTTAAAGCATTGCTGAACAAGTAATTATTGTTAAATTTTACACTTTTAATGATTTAAAATTTAACAATTTAAAACAAATATTTCAGGAAGACAATTTAAAATAAATATCTTCATAAGAAAATATAAAACAAAATGTCATATTTTTAACCAGTTATAAATCACCGGAATGTAAGGTATTAAGGGATAAACCATAAACCAAACAACAATGAGTATCAAGTTAATATATGTCAAGCCCCAAATAATAGTAATTGTTCTCTAAAACTCTAATTAATAATAAAGAAAGCATTAATTATTTTCTAAAAGGGTGCAGCAACACACATAAACGACTTCCGAACTTACAACTAAAACTGAAAACACCTTAACATTAATTATTTACAGCCCTAAAATACACTAAAACTGTGTACAAACAAGTTGTGTGGTGAAAATCCTATTGACAAAAGGAGTATTATGAAACAATAGAGATTAAAATCCTAAACAGACTGCATTCCAAATTTCATGGAGCTATAAAATAGCTTATTTGAAATAAAAACAAAATATCCCTATTTCCCAAAGCAATCACTCTAGAATTATGATTTATTAAGATATTCAAACTATTTTATTTGTTTGGTAGCTTACTACTACTATATTTGAATTGTTTCTATGGGAAAATAAATTTGATTTACAATAATCATTTCCTTCAATCTGTGTGTAATTCCTGAAATATGTGATTGTGTAAATCAATGAAGTTGTTACAAAATAAGTCTTTGTAATATAAAATGTGTACTCAATCTAATTATTGGATTTAGTTCATCAACAAAATTAATAGTTATATCAAAATGTTGATTTATACTAAAAGTATATTTTTATTGATGTGATAATTGTTATGGTTAAAATTGTTATTTATGTTAAGCCTGAAAGCTATGGTAGTCCTAATTAAATCTGTTAAGAGTGGTAACACAGAATGAAAAAAATGTCAAGGATTAAATTGTTCTAAAATAATCATTTTGTTCAAATGGGTGTAAACTTATACACAGAAATTTATTATAACTTAATAAGCAAAATTGGTTATTTCTTTTAGTCAAGGTCTGGAAAAACAGTAGACCACTAGTTCCCCAGAGATACCATCAAACTAAATGTTTTTAAATTAGATCAAAATTATTATATTACCACTTCATGTCAGAAACAATGTTTGCCCCCTGTTCTCAATTTAGGTACCCACTTACCTAATCACAAATCTCCAGCCCTGTCTATTGGAGTGAGCTAGACAAACAAGTCATAACTGAGCTTTTTTGTTCTAACCTACCCCTGAGGTCCAAAAATAAAATGATTGTCTGAGGTTGGAGGTTAACCCAGTTCTAAAAATAGCCTGAAACCCTGTGGTTGGTGAAGCTGTGACCCACCTTCATTGCCCTGGTATTTAATTGAACACACCTTTTCAATTCTGTTGGATATCTAGAGTACACCTGCCTATGCACACCTTGGCAATGAAAACTTCCTCTAATGTAACTTAATGCTAAATAGCTTTCAAGTACTGAAGCCACTGTTTAACCTAACAACAGGATGCAATGTGTAGGCAACATATTATAAATTAATTTGATAAGTATTTTGTGTTTATTAGAATTAGAGGAAACAAATTCGATGAGGAATACACCATGCTGACAGTATCCATGGAAACAAAGTGATGAGTGTTGAAGTGAGTGTGGTGAAAATCAATATGATCCATTTAAATTCATTAGTGAATGAAAATAGTCGTTATCATCTCATTCAAATGTATTTCTTTTTCTCAAATCTTGTCACTTTAAAACCAAATCTTCATAATTGTGAGCTTTTTCGTTGTCGGTGGCAGATTCAGATCATATCGTGGTAACCCAAAAATGGTTGAGTGGCTGCAGAGGTACAGTTCATTGACTAGACAGTGTTGCATGCTGTGTTTAGAATGAAAATACAGTACACTGGGTGACTGACTAATTTGCTGATAGAACCTTTGATAAACTTTCATTTTCATTGATATTTCTAGCAAGAATTCATTAAAGTACCCTGAATAAATGTGTGGTCTCTTGATTCTCCCCACAAAGTCACAGATGATACAAATAATTCACCAAATAGTTCTGAAAATTTTCAGACATTGGAAGGCCAAATAAAATAATGCTTGTGAAGGCCAAATAAAACAATATCAAGATCAAGTCCTTTTTATTCCAAACCATTTAAATATTGGTAACATAATTACAATGATTATGTAGTAATTTAAAAATGATAAAAACATTCACAATATAGTAACATGAAGTTGAAATGAGATGGAAAAGGGCATTGAAAATGCTATGCTTTCAAACATGAAGCTGGCAAAAGAATTTTTTTTAAAAACATATTTCGCAATAACTTCCTGTGCGACATCTTGGTGGTTTTGCCATGCCTTGTCCCATACTTGTTAAGCATCAAATCATTAATAAATTTTAGAGCAGGCAGGGAGATTTTATTTTTGTTATAATTAAATGTAGTCATCAACATCATCTTTAACCATTGGGTAATGAACTAAATATTTAACAAACAAAATTATTATAAAGCTGTACTATCACGTCATTATGGTAGGCCGTTATACTGCAAAACCACACGAATTTGGCAAAAATGATTCCCAAAACAGATTTCCCAAATTAATTAATATGTGATAATAAATGATCTTGATTATTTTTGTATAATTTTGATTATTTTTATCATTGCAGACCCATGCTCTACGAAAGAACGAACCAAGTATGTGGACAAGCACTATCATTTTTAAAACTAACACCTTTGTCTTCAACTAAAAATAAGTGATCGCATGCATAAATTATTAAAACATTGTGAAAATAGAAGGTCGCGAAATGTTAGCAAATCTTAAAATTGTGAAAATTCATTTCTGCCAAAATAAAGGGTTACAATAATCAGTTGTACAATGTGTCAAGCAGCTGCCAAGGACAATACAGATTCAAATAAATTATTTGATTCATAAAACATGAATCAGTGTTATCTCATCTACAACAGTATGCAGTTACAGGTAGTGTTGTTTCTGATAAGTACATTGACCTTGGCAATTGACATAAGGCTATGAATGAATAGTAATGGCCAACTGTCCAGCAGATGTCCACTGACACAAAGCAATAATAAATACAGTTAACTGATGACATCACCTAACAATTGTAGGAATCAAGGAGACAATTATTTCTTATCTCACCTTTTTAATTTTTATTTTTCTTAAGTTTTTCTGATTTTTTATTTCTATTGTAAAGCGCATTGAGGCTTGCAGAATGCGCTCTATCAAGCACTAATTATTATTATTATTTTTATCTGTGTAGGTACTGTAGCACAAATCAGGAGCGGATGTAGATTTTTTGGAAATGGAAGGCCAGAAGGGGGACCGACTTGAAAGTCAAAGTTTTAGGGGGGTCTGAGAAATTTTGGTCTTTAGATGTCCGGAAATGGCCTCAGGGGTGTTTTAAGGGATAAATTATTTCTGAATATTTTTGTTTTATAGAAAATGTTAATAATATTTATATTTTTATATATTTTACTTTCCAAAAGGAGCCCCCTTTTGGAAAGTAAATTAAATCTGCCCCTGCAAATAAATACAATTTCTCAACTGTATGTCATTGCTAGTGCTAGGATGCGAATAGTTTCCATGACTGTATGAGTGTCTCAATCACATTGTACTGTAAGGACTTATATAGCTGATTGAAAACCAATACTTTTTTTAAAAATTTCTTAAATCTTACAATTTCAGTTTTAAAAGCAAATAGTGACTACATACTATACAATTATAACACCGACAGCAAGGTTCGAATTTGAGCACAAGACAACAAGGCCTACAAAGCCCAAATTTGAAGCCTGAATCAAGACATACCACACAGAAAATATCACACAGAAAATATGGCAACGTTGCCATTATCATGCCTGTATAACCTGAAACACCTTACCACAGAAGGTAATGAGTTCGGCAATAAGACGGTCTGTGTGATAGGGTCCAATGGTAAGGCGTAAAATTGGCAGTTTTAATTAAATGAAGCAGCGATTTTACGATTTTTTCTCAACTTTGACATCTGTTTAGTTCTGCTTCACCACATACAGTAAGCCAGAGTGTACCCTTTCACATCCAGTCTGTACTGTCATTGACGAGAAAGTACCCTTCATACTAAAGCTGGCATTCGCACCACAATTATATTCCCGTTTTACAGGTTCTGTGTGAAAGGGTTTTAATGTTCAATTTGCTTGATAACACCTTCCTTTAAGTTTATGCATACAATTTTCAATTACTACCAACATAAATACCTTGGCACATAAAATTAAAATCATTTACAATGTTTATTTTGATTGGCATTTTAAAATGATTTCTTTATACAGTAAAATTCAACAAAAAGGATATAATAATCCCTATCAATTCCTAACCATAACACCTAATGATGACAGCATTAATTGAAGCTGGCTTGAACACCCTGTGGGACTCTCAATCAAAGGCCAAGCCAATAACATCTACTCCAACAAATTACCTGACATTATAGTAGGCCTACAGTATAACATAATTTATTATCATTCATATACTCAGCATTAAGAAAATTGATATTTTATAGTAAATAGTTTATCTCCCTAGAGATATTTCTCATTCTCAGGATGGAGAATTAAATACATCAGACAAAGGTACAAAAGGATATTACAATAGGCAGCTGCTATTTAAACATTAATAATTGCCTACTCTATAAAACCTGCTAAAATGTATTGAAAAAGATGGTTCATTGATTAAATAATACAGTACAAGACAATCCCATAATAATTCAATTTTTAAACCAACAATAAATCACAGAGAAAGCATGCTTAAATTCATACAAACAAAATAAGAAATACACAGCCAATAAATAATCAACATTTAAAAGGTTTCACAGGCTGGTTTTAGTGTGACTTCATGCTATGCCAGAGGTCTGTATGTTGATCAATAAAACAGCGAATAAAAGGTTATGGAAAACTTTTAATTATATACAGTCATTTTCACATTTACACACTCCCTGGTTTAGAAGGTGTTTGCAATAATGAAAAAATCCATAAATTAAAGGATCTAATTAAAATCTGCAGAACACAGCTTTTTTTTTTTCTAATGCATAGGCTGGCATAACAAGTAAAAGAATAAAGCAAAATCAATCTGGTATTATTGGACAGATTATTTTTGACTGAAAACAGTTTGTAAAATTTAAGGTTTGTAAATGAAAAGATTGTAAGTATAGTAAGGTGGTCCACTGTATATTATTTAGAAAGATTATAAGATCAAGCACTCAATAAAGCCTAAACAATGTACTGTACGTTATTATTTGTGTTAGTCATTTACAACATTTAGAAAAAATGAGACCAGTTATTCAAGCATTTTATACAGTCAGCATTCTTCAGTATTTTCTGCAATTTTTTGTTTCTATTCCTTTTATTTGTGATCGTTTTGTATTTTATTTACAATTTTTGTGCGAGCAATGTGTTCCTGCTAATACATTTAGCCAGAAAATTGGAGATGACAAAGTCTAATTAAAATAACCCCAGGCCGAGATTCTCAAGACATGGGTTTGAGCCCACATGAGAACAATTTAGTATTCACAACTGTACTGTTGGTACAGTAGGCCTACATTTCAGTAATCAATCAGATGCAAAAAAAGAAAAAAAAAAGAAAAACAAAAGAAACTTCTGATCAACAGACAATGACAACAATACTGTATTACTTTCTGTTAATTGATGGAGTGGTTGCTAGATTAATGGTGAACATTTTTTAGAGTCCTAGTTCCAGGGTACAGTACTGCAAATACAACGTACTCAATCTTAAAACTGTGGGCTCAATATGTTCGATTAGCTTCAGTTCACAGGTTTTCAACCATTCTTTTCTTTAGCAAATATATCATTAGTAATTTTTAAGAAGTGTCATAACATTAAAATCTACTACAAAACAAAAGAAAAAAAAGTTTTATGGTCAGAAATTTTCTAAGCCCCTGTGGGAAAATACCAAGCAAGGTTACAAAAAGTTGAATTCTACCCATGACAAAAGGTCTGGATTGAGCAATACAATAATAACAATAATCATTAACAATTCTCAGCATTTATCTAGAAATTTCTGACCATTCATTTCATGCATTAATCATGTGGTATCATAGACAGCAAGGACTGTAGTTGTTAAAACAGGGCTATGATATGATTTTGCAGATCAAAATCTACCCAACAAGTAGACTACATGAAAAGATTAAACTTTAATACAATAGATATATAAGTTTAACCACAACTTTGACTTTAGATTTATGGGTGGTGGATTCAGGGGAGGGGTGTCGAAGCTGAGGAAAAAGGATTTGAAGGGGCTCGGAGCCTTTACAGCTTTACAGGTAATTAAATTTTTGTTTTGCTTAGTCAAACTTAAAACCATGAACACTCTCACCTCAGTGGGAAATGGGTTCCCCTCCCTTGGGGTATATAGTAATCCTGCATCCCCACACTGCAATCATGCATCACTAAGTTAAATCTGAATGAGTTACAGTAGTAATAACAATTCTAGACTCCCTTCATAAATGTTTGGGTCTGCCACTACTGATACTAAGTAAAAATATTACTACTTAGAATAATTTTTAATCTAAAATTCAGTGTTTTGTTTCATTGTAAAAAGTGTTATGCATTAAGACTGTACACTGGAATGTCTATTTTGACAATTTTTTTCACACTCACACACTGCTACATTTAATGGTACAGTATCAAATTAAAAAAATAAAATAAAAAAAACAATATGAAATGGCAGAAACATGGCATCCTCACTAATGGCACATTCTCTATTTAGATTGTAGACTGATGATCAAGCATTCTTTTAACACTGGAATTTCATTAAAGAATTCCTACAATTCAGTTGTCTACTAAAGATAAATTATCAAAATGCCAGAGAGGAGGCCTAATGTATGGGAAGGTCTAGTGAAGATATTCCCACCAATAAACATTACTGATCACCTAATCAGAATCATTTAGACCTGTCCTCTCTGATAAATTTAAAGTCTTGAATGATATGCTCACTCTCATGTAAATATTTTCTAAGTTGCCAAACTGAATAAAAGTTAGTGATTTTTTAGCCAGATTATAATTTCTTTATCCAAATTAAAAAAAAAATGATAAAAACCTATAAAATTTGCTGTAAAATGGACAGATTTTAAAATTTTACAAAGAAATACTTGGTTATTTGGAACCAAAACTTAGCATACAGTAGACAGACAGATAGTAGTCTCAGATTTTACCTTTGCACAGTTTATCAATAATCTCGTTTTATGTTATCTCTGCTAATTTTTTTTCTTTTTATTACTATTCTCAAAAAATGGTACTATAAAAACAAAAGGGTACAAAAATTAGTATTTATTTATAGTGTTTAGACTTTGAGTTTTAATGCACAGTAGTTTAATGAACACATAATGAATCAATTAATTACCCAATTCAATAATATCAAATATTGGCAATGAGGCTACTGCACTATATAGCTCCATGACTATAGCAACAGAAGCTGCAGGGCTAACATTCTTAATCAAATTCCAGCACAATATATCTTTCAGTAAACAGTATATAAAAGTATGTCTGCAGGTGGAATGACCCAAAGATACATTGCCATACAATCACCTGAACACTAGCATTCTCAGAATTGGCAACATTGCACCACAAACTGTAAACATCATTAATCATAGTTATATAGGCCTAATGTTATTATTTGATTTGTATCAACATATGAGAATTATAGGCATGTGTTAATAATATGCACCTTGCATCTATTTAGGTCAATCTTAATGTGAATAGTGCAAGCAATGTAGTCAATAGGATGTACAGTGAAGTGTCTTCCATCTGGGGAAGATGCAATGCAATGCAGCCTGTGCATCCACACTATTGTATTGTATTGCAGTAGACAGGTATTGCAGTTAACTCTTGGGTATATATGATGTCAATAGTTACTATTCTCAAAATTTGTGACCACACCAAAGAGATTCTGGATACTATTCTAAGTATTGAAATATCCCATATGCATCCACTTTGCAGGCCAGAGGATTTCAAATACCATGGGATCAACTACTTTTGGTATGCCCTGTGATCATGGGAAATTATCGGAAATTGTTTTTAGTGTTCATGGAATCTTGAGCTACATACCGAAAACGATACAGTATTTACTGGGAAATCCTATGGTGGCCTGAATGATGCTTTCCTGATCGAGTATCGTAGTACAGGGATGTAATTATGCAGGGCGGAGGTGGGCGGGGCCGCCCACCCTAAAACTGTTTCACCCACCCTAAAGCTTATTTTAAGGCCTTCCACCCAGCCTAAATTCAACCTGCCACCCACCCTAAGCCTCTGAAAAAGGTGAAAATACTGTTTTTAGTCATCATGCCACCCACTCAGTCTTACCTTGTTGCTGGCCCATCCTTGGATTTGGACTTGGACTGGTAGTATACTGTACAATATTATTTTATACATTTGATTTTTATAGTGGTACATTTCAAAATAATTTAGAAGTAGTTTACTGACCACTACAACAACTAAAACAGTATTTTTAACTTTTTCAGTGGCTCAGGATAGGTGGAAGGTTGAATTTAGGCTGGATTGAAAGGCCTTAAGGCTAGACTTTTTTTATAATTTGTTTCGCGAACTTTTTTTATTTACTTTGCAAAGAGGAGGGCGGAATAAAAATAAACTTTTATTTTCTTCATTAGCAAAAAAAAAAAAAAAATTTCAGGGGAATCAAAGTGGAGGATAAGAAAAAAATATAAGTTTATTTTTGGTAACAAATATTGTTAATTTTATTCAACTCTACTTTTTATTAATTTGGAACTTAGTGGGATTTCTGAAAAAGAGCTCTTGTAATTGTCTAGAGGCATTTTGAGGTAAATATTAGGAACCAGACTTTAGCGTAGTTCAAGGTTTCTGAACAAACCTGATTCTTCGGCAATAGGGAAAAATATACATGTCGGTAAACTATTTCATAATCGTTCATAAACGGAGGGCGGGATAAAAATAAAAATATTTTTACAATTTTATTTTACGGAGGGTGGGATAAAAATAAAAACATTTTTACAATTTTGTTTTATTTTTTTAATTTTCGACAGTGGAGGGTGTGCTAACAAGTCAAAAATAAAATTGTATTTTTATTTTTAATTTGAATTTTCGGCGTCGGCGGGCTTGCGAAAAAAGATATAAAAAAAGTCTGGACTTACCATGATGCTTGCCTATGATGCTGTGAAAGAACACTAGGATGAACACAATAAATAAGTAAACTACAGTATTATTCAATGAATTTCTTATTGTACAGTACATCATATGATACTACCAAAACATACCATGCCATACTTGAATATCTGTGAATTTAATAATACTTCATTGTTGAATGTATAGTCTTTACCTTTAGGCCCCATAAAAATAATAGTTTATCACCATACCAAAGCATAAAAACTGATGAGGGCGGGAGGTTTTTTTTTTTTTTAACCAACCCTCCAATGTTGTAGTGATCTCACGTTAGAGTACTGATCGTCCATCATTATTTTAGACTCGCTCAAAAACAACGCAGATACCAGCACACCAGCCTGCAGTAAATATTGATCATTGTAGGCCTTTCCCTAGCTGTGTACATCGTTGTGAGCTCAAGAATTGATCATATTAATATATGTTTAAAAAATCCAAAGCATTTCAAGTGAAAAACAATCATTTGGATAGGGTCTTAACCACTTTATTATATAATCTTTCTGCCGTAACAAAATTAAAATTTATTCGTTTAATCTCTCAAGCCATGTTTCTGCAGGAATTTGTAGATTGTCTGATAAATATTTATCGAAATAAGAATTCTGCTTTAAGTGATGTTTAAAGCCTGGTTTCCTGTGGATCTTTGAGTTGCGTTGAGTTAAAATTTCATTGAAGCTGAGATTAATGAATTTCCCCTCAATGCAACTTGCTGCAACAATCGAGAAAAAAACATGCTTAATATTCTTTGTGATGACAACTAAACATTTTTTTTGCAGCTCCTGTACCACCAAGTGAAGGCATCCCAACACATTGTGTTTTTCTCTTTGATGTTGCAGAGCAGATTAAGAGCATCTATGGTGAAGATTGGACAATCATTGAATTTTCATCAGCTCAACAGGCAAGTTAAAATATTCACTTACTAAGGTTTAATTAACCTCCCCAAAAGCAAAGCTCTGGGAAATCTATTGGTTTTGCCCTGTGTTTAAGGTCCCATAAAAAAAATTATTAGTTTATCACCCCCGCGCGAATCACTTTTGGGGAAATCCAAGATTTTTTTTTTTGCTCATTTTACTATTCAAACGATCGTTTTGTCTGTTATATTCACTTGAAATTCTTTGAATTTTCAACACAACTAGGAATAGACCTACAACATCTTTTCTCCATGCCTACAATGATCAATATTCGCAGGCTACTGGGTCGCGTATCTTTGTCGTATTTGCGCGAGTCTAAAATAATTATGGATGATCTAGTGCCCCAATGTGAGATCACTAGTAGGCTTACAGTAAGACATCGGAGCGTCGGTTAAAAAAAAAAACCTCCCGCCCTCATCAGTTTTATGCTTTGGTAGTGTGATAAACTAATGATTTTTATGGGGTCTAAGCCGGCAGCGGTCATGGTGGATTTGTTGGACAAAGCTTGTTACCATAAATACTAAATTCAATAAGTCCATTTAGTTTAAAACTTTGCAGACTGCAAGATGATAACAAGAACATGTACCCAATTGATTTTCAGCATTCTTCAATTGTTTATTTTGTACATCATGGCTTATTCTCATGATATGGCAGATGGTCCCCACTTGTGGGAAAGAGTAACCCCTCTTTTAAAAATTCAATGCGTACCTGTTATTAATGGGCCTAGTATTAACAAATTAATTAAATGGAAATCCTGTTTAGTAAGCATTCAAGGGGTAAAGTCAGCTTGCATACTCTGCTCAGGGTTCTCACCAGTACTTCAGGATTGCTGGTCAGTGACCATTCCCCTCCTGTTATTGTGCTTTGCAATAAACAGTCCTGGGGTCACTCGTTTTCATCACCACTAGAATTATTTTAACTTTGAAACATGTAAACATCATATTTACATGTCACAGGGTTTGTTTTATCTACAGGGGAAAGCTGTTGTTTTTTTGGCCATGTCAAATTACAAATAAATCATTGTCTGGGTACCTTTCTGGGCCTAGAAAAATCAACATCAGTTTAGGTTTTCTCTTTAATACTATGTCTCCTAATTTACCTCCAGTCTGTTATGAAGTTATTTGCCAGATAAGTGCATTCCTTTCTTTGATTAGATGTTTTCAATTTATTTTGTAAGTCTATTTCGTGAATACTTACCTACATAAGACCGACATATATGCCTGTTCTCTCCGAACACGGAAGAACACCCCT